>JAFVLL020038360.1:0-81700 GCA_021397915.2 Tor tambroides | reverse complement strand
CCAAATATAATTGTGCATATCTTTTGATGACTTGCATCTCATTTGGAATTTACATATCCCACTGAAGTGTAATTTGTCTTTGATGATTAGCTCATATTTAATGGGGCTGGAATTGCTTTGTCTCTGCTGCACACTCACATCCTCTCCTGTGCTCCAGTTTCTTTGGGCCGGATCACATTTCAGCTGTTTGTAGTCTTTGACCGTTGAAGCAATGACAGAGCAGTACTGTGAACCTGACCCAAATGAAGCAGTGTAAAGGAAAAAAGACTTCAGACTGACCCCCCCCCCCACTTTCAACCAGTGATAGACGAGAGAGAGTGGGAAGGTCTGTGATTCAGTTGACCCACGCTGATAAAGCTGAATCTTCAGATTGAGAAGATTTTTTTTTTCTTTTTTATAGATGTAATGTACTCTAGAGAAAACAATTTTAGAGGCATACTAGTACTTCTGAAATGCTTTAATGCTTTTTAGCTTTTCTTCTTTTACACCATGCCCATCATGATACTGAAATTCATGCTCAACTCATACTCAATATATTTCCCTTGCTGATGGAAGTCCGCTACGGCCTCGGATGAGGTTTCAAGTTTGGGTTTTAATGTTCAGTTTTTAATCTGAAATAAAGATTATTTGCTTAGCATGGCTTGGATTTTTGTGGGTTTGATAATTCAATCAGTAGAGGATCAGAACAAATACACAATGACAATGAGAGTGAGATGACGGTGATGAGGGAAAATGATTTTTTCATGTCAATATAAATTTGATAGAGGTGATGCTTCTATCATTGAATCACATGGTTTTTCAAAGACATCTCATCATTAAAATTTACAAGTAGTGATTTTTGTGTGTTTTACCCATTTTTAACTATTAAAATGGGTAACTTTTGAAATTTCACATGTACCTTGCCCCATACTGTTTGTACCACAAAAATAAATAATGCTTCAAATTGTGCAGATTGTTGGGGAGAGATATCTAGAGACCAGAATATCGTAGAGATTTTGATTTGGGCCAGTATAAAACCCTTTAGCAACAAGAACTGAATGATGTATTGAATATTCATGTTTTGTTCCTGATATCATTTATTCATTTATTCTTACAGATAATGCAGTTTTTAATTGGTTACATTTAACAAAGACTGTCATCTGTTAAACAAACCCCTTTTCTCATGGCTTGAGTATGAAAATGTAAGGAGATGTTTTAATAGCGTCTCTGATGCAAACTTCAGTAGCATAAAAAGTATTAGGATTGTTATGTTCAGTTAATTTTGTGAAAATGTCCATTTAAATAAAAAATGATTGAATTAACAATTTGTTTGCAATATAACTTAATGTTTATTGTTCATGAATTAATTTTTTTAATTAGTTTATTAGTTTTTGGTGCATATGGATGAAAAGGAGAATTAAATATAAATCTTATTTGGATTTAGTGAAAACAGTAGGGGAAACATGCCTTGATCATTTTAATTAGATGTTTATTGTATTTCACTTGTTGTATTAAACATTATGTAATTAGCAATAATGACTGTAAGGTTAAAATTATGCTTCCTTTGATTGAAAATGAATCAAAAACTAGGCTTATAATCTTAACCTTTTAAATATTAAGGTACAAGCTAGGGGTTGCACCGACTAGTCGACTAGTCGACTTCAGTGCTCTGCCATGACGCTTTTAGCTTGACGTCGACTAGTCGCTGGTCCTATAGAGGGCGCCACAGGATAAGAAATCCACATTTACGCTCCGTTTCCAAACAGTTAAAATTACAAATTAATTCATACTCTGAAAGCGCTCCACAAGACATGTGTGATTATATTACTGGATGCTCGAAATTGAACGGGAGAATGCACGTTTTAAACAGCTTATTGTACAGGTAAGTTAATCGCCGTTCTAATCTAATGCGCTGCTGCACTGTAACTCACGCACATAGGCTAACAGTAGCGCGTACATCACGCGCAGATCGCTCGCACAGAATCATTCAGCGTGGAAATCTATTGTCAACACTGTTCTGTGATTTCTCAATAAAATAGCTTAGAAACCAAAAAGTATAAAACTATATCCCACAGCTTCACTACTAGTAGAGAGACGCCAGGTAGAATTCATTCACACACGCAATCGTTCTCACTAATGCATTCATTCATATGAATCTTTACTGTGCTACTTATCTGTATCTGATTTAGAACGAGCAGAAATCTGTGAGAAATATAACGACCCAAAGACAAAAGAACTGATAAAAATAAGCTGTTATAGGAGCAATAGCCATGTGGGCAGTGCTGTGTTATATGCCATTGCTGTGCACAAGGTGTTTGTCACAGCTCCAGACTTATTTGTTCATTAATGACGTCATCAGCGACTAGTCGACTTGGACTCGACTTTCATCACATAAAAGTCGACTTTAAAAAATCAGAAGTTGTTCAACCCCTAGTACAAGCATATTTTGAATATCATTTAAAGTAGGGATGCACCATATTGGGTTTTTGCCGATATCCGATATGCCGATATTTTTTTAACTCATTTTGGCCGATACCGATACCGATATATTTCCTTTTGTTTGGAAACAACACCAAGTCTCTCCTGTGCAGAAACTTTAAGCAAAATATTTTTAATTTTGGTTAGTTTTTAACAAGAACTTGTTAGAATTAAATAAACAATAATGAAGTTTTTTTGACAGCACATTGGAGCTTTGAAAATAACTATAAACTAAATATATCAAGCGCTGCATTTTTTCCCCAGGAAAGATGCAGTATTAGAGACTTTTTTACGTCCCCAGAGGGCCGGGCTTCAGGCCAGTTTTCACGTCATAGTTCAGATGCGGGCCGGGCCTCGGGCCTGTTTTAGGTTTCTCCTTATTTTTATATTTTAGACATCCATCAATTAGTGATGAAAAAAAATTGGCGCTGGTGGAAACACCACGGGTCCGTGCTCGACGGTGTTTAGTGTCCTGCAGCAGCAGCGAGTACCGTCAGCGCAGCTGAAGAGTTCTGCGTTCAAATACACGCAATAAAGCTTGCCGTAAAGCCCCAGCAGAAGCAGTACCATGAATGTGTCTGGGGGAAATAGTAAGGAGATATTTGAATTATTTACTAATAAACTAGTGTTTTCTGTGTCAGTGACGCAAAGATGAAGATGATGATCCTAACTCGCCGTCTCCTCATTAGACGCGCCTTAGAGAGAAGTGCACCTTCACGGATTATGATTATAATGAAAGAGTTTTTGTTTTCGATTTGATTTATTTCGTTAAGTAGTAATTTAAAGCTTTCTATAGATATATTTATCATGTCTGTGAGGCATATATATTTGCTGACTTTCGGTTCTTTTTGTGAATTCAAGCGCTCCTGTTCAAGACGAGACGGCAAGAAAGCGCATCATTGTTTTCTTTATTTTATTAAGAACGTTTTGTTGATATTGTGAGTGCACACAAATAAAAGTAGACCCTTTACAGTTCCGAATGATGTATTACTCTTACCTTTGAGCAAAAATGACGGCGTAGGCCTATTTTAAGTTGTTTCCATTGAAAAAAAATGCAATTGATTGCGCTGGTGCCTCCATGTAGAGGTCTGCATTCCCGCGACCAGGATTAAATTCCCGAATAAAACGCGGCAGCGGTCGGTAACTCTGGTGCAATTTGAACGGGAGCGGGCGGTCTAACAATATCCCGTTCCCGACGTCCTTTCAGAACAGCATATCTGCGCTTTATTTAAGCACCGGTACAGACTGCACTTGGACTGTTATGCACGCGCTGCACGCATGAACCAGTTTATTTGCGGGGTCTGTGCGCAGCATGTGCATAACGAGCCTACCAGTGGTGAATATACGGCCGCAGACAGAACAGGATGTTGAGTGACAGAGCAGAATAAAGATGGAGCAAAGTGTGGATGCGCTGTCCTTGAAGAACGTTCAACTCGGTTTTGTTTATATTTTGCTTAGCCTATTTTAAATTTATTTATTTATTTTTCTTCTGCGACACTTTTCCTAGGCCACTGTGTTTACAGCAAGATGTTAAACGAATTTAGTATATTGACAAGACGAATAAAATTATAATAGGCCATTTTTGTACACCCTACATTTTTTCCCTCTGCGACACTTGTTCCTATTGTGTTGTAATGGTTAAACGAATTGTATCCTGACAAGACGAATAAAAATAAGGAATACAATTTTTGTACATATTTATATTCTCTGTGACACTTTTTTTTCCTACTGTGTTGGCAGCAAAATGTTAAACGAATTTTGTCTTAAGACACAAATTAACATTTTGCTGTCAATAAAAGACTCTTGACAAGATGAATAAAATAACAAATACACTTTTGTGCAGACTACACTTTTATTTGTTAGCCTATCTCTCTTTCTTTTAGTAGAGGAAATTTAAATGTGTGATTCTGGAAACGAGATCTAAATTTAGCGGGAACGGTCGGGAAGAAAATTATTCAAAGCGGACAGCGGGTGAACAAAGGGTGAATATATCGCGGGAGCGGGTGGGTGCGGGATATAACCTCGCGGGAGCGGGACTTAAAAAACAGTCCCGCGCAGACCTCTACCTCCATGTCCTGCGCTTTAGCTTCCACTCTCCGCACAAACTATTGGATACAGCGCACATTTATCTAGGTTTAACGTTTAAACATTGTTATATGCTTGAACTGTTTTAGTATATCTATAGATTTTATTTTAGGCAAGTCGTGATGATTTGAGAAGGCTAAATTGATCAAACATGCTATGATCAGCCTGCTGGTCTGCCGCTGGCCGCTTGGTCGTTACTTTAAGAAAGAAAAAAACTTGTTTAACGAACAATAAATTCTCCAAACATTTTTCTAAATTACCTTAATAATAAAGAAAAAAAAACGAAACGAAACAATCACTTTGCCATTACAAAACTGAACTATTTTAATAGCTCAAACATGAGCAGTTTTGGGAGAAGGGGGGAAAAACGGGCTCGGGTCGGTAACTCTGATAAGCTGTGGGACACGGGCTGGGCTAGGGCCTGAGCATCTCGGGCCAGGGCCTAAATTTGAGGCCCATGCAGGGCTCTATGCAGTGTTAACCCTAACATTTTAATTTAAGATTTAACATTTGTTGATGGTCCAAAGCAAAAGCGTTGTAAAAGTTATGATTTTTTTTTAGAGCTTATGGTTTGTTTAAAAAAATTAAAATATTACACATTGATGAATAAATCAGTATATATAAAATTATTTAATGTTTGTGATTTTTTTTTTTCATGTAAGCTATAGCTTCTAACTTTTAAATCAAAATATACACAATTTTATGACATCAATTACTGCTTTATTTAATCAGAAACAGTCTAAATGTCATTTGTGTAGGCTATTTTACTTTTAATCTAATTAGAAGTAGGCCAACAGCGCCCCCTACAGATTAAAATTGCTTACCGAGCAGGCGTTAGGACCCGGGGGAGGCTGCCGCTGCTCGTGCTATTACTGTCTGTCACACATCGAACACGTCATTCTGTAAGTGCTTTCACAGATTAAATGCAGCAATACAAAACAGTGAATCTAATCATCATTCAGACTAAACTTTGCTTCAAGAATGAGCCACACTGCTGACGTGATCTAATCACTAGCAAACCCTGAGCACATGTGAGTTAATGTATTCCTCTTATCGGCGCGACATATCGGCATAATTTTTCATATCGGCCGATGCCGATATTTACATTTAAAGCCATTATCGGCCGATTCTGATATCAGTCCGATAATATCGTGCATCCCTAATTTAAAGGTCCCCTGAAGTGCTTTGAAACACGCAGCGTTATTCTATGTGGTGATATAATTTCAACTGAAACAGGAAGACAGGGCGGGACATATCGAGCAGCCCCCCCCCTTTTTAAAATAGCCAATAGCGTTTTGTTTATATCTGCTTGGGCCAGAGCCGTACTTGAGCTCGGTAAAGCTGCATTTGACAGCCATAGTCTAATCATAGTCTAATTTGACAACCATAGCCATAATTATGCTGAGGCTGTGTAGTGTTTAAAGGTGGGGTAAGCGATTTCTGGTAGCCAATGTTGATATTTGAAATCACCAAAACAAACACTCTCTTACCCCAAAAAACCCCTATTTTAATAGCTCCTTCCCACACATATGTAGCCTACGCAACCCAGGCAATGATTAGTTTTGTGAAACAAAGCAAAACTAGTGTTACACTGTGTCTAAACTGGACGTGAGCGGTGCTCCAGAATACTATAGAATTCATTATAATCAGTGATGCTGTCTAGTGTTGGGCGATATGCTCATTTTTCGTATCGTCCTATCGTCAGCCTGTGAGATCGACGATACACGATATTATCGTGCTGATTTATTTAATTATTTGCTTACTTAGTTTCATTGGAAAGTGAACCAACTCCAGCATAAGGCTAAAAGCAGCCTAATGCTTTTAATATGACTGCATTTGTGTTTAACATGTTAACAAATTAATAGAAACATCGTAAGTTACTAATTATAATGCTTACATTTCCTCAGTTATTCAAAAAGCAGCTAACAGTTACAGAAAATGAGCAAAGAACATTACATTACCAAAGAACATCATCACAAGCTCAGTCATCAGTCATCACAAGCGAGTTTATGCACTTTAAAAACACTCCCATTAAAATCAGTGAATCTACACTGAATGATAAATAAATCTCATGTAGCCTACTTACATCGCACGTACATCTGCACATTGTTTATGAAGAGAGAATTTGCGAGTCAGAATTCAGTCAGCGCGCGCTGAACAACGGAACTCCGCTGTTTCAGCGATGACTCATCTGAACGTCTCTGATTTGCCATTGCATTCATAAGCTCAACATAATCCTGTGTGATTGGTTATAACACGCAATAATGTAAAAACGTGGAAAAAGAAATATAATGCAACAAATAAGCCCTAATATTAATTAAATAGTATTACTAGCCTAATAAAAAAAAAAAAAATATTATTATTATTAATAATAATAATCATAAAAATAATCGTCTTGCTATCGTCAAAGGCATCAGCCACAAGCGATATGTCTGACTATCGTCGATACACGATACTATTGTCTATCGGCGCAACCTTAATGCTGTCTACACTGGATGCTGTGCGGCGCGACAAATCTCTGACAGAAAACTGCTGCTGCGTTCTGTTCATGACGTGCTGAAACAAATTTCAAATAATTTTCAACGGTCACTTTATCGCGTCCAGTGTAGGCAGACTTTAGCTGTTGTGGCGCGACGCTTCCGGTGTAGACTCACCTATTGAGAAGAAACAAAGCAACCTCGGTGTCTGATCACAGGCCTTCCGCTCCTTGAGTTCTCTCCAGCGCTGGAAAGCTGATCCGATATTTACACGGGTCCTACTTCTTGCCTAATCGTTCCGCAGATGTTTTCCTCTTTTGTTTTCATCCGCCATCTCTATCTTTCTGTTGTCGCTCGGCTCGGCTAATGTCCGTGATGTGCACTGATGAGCGCTCTCTCCTCTGCATCATGAGTAGACACGCCCCTTACTGCTGATTGGCTACAAGTTTGTTTTGGTACTCGGCCCTGACTCAGTTTTCTAAAGCGTTTTTGAAAAATTACATACCCCACCTTTAATATGTCGACTAGCGCATATGATTCGCTTCGTGTGATCGCGTCTCTGGACCGGAGCCAAAGTCAGACAGTGTGCGCTGCCGCAGTTCGCATGACACAACGTGAAACCAGACCTCATTTGCCCCAATCAAAAGCATATTTACACTGTCTGAATCGTTCCCTATTGCCTATATTGTGCACTACGTGCCATTCACTGTACAGGAAATACTACACTGTGAACAATTGACCGATCTCAGCCGCTGCTTCAGCGTCTATTTACAGTGTAGGGGGCGGGCGCTTCGGATTCTAGAGAGCATTTGGTTGGTCAGGAGATTGGATGAGAAGCTGAAGTACGATGTGACGTCAAAAAAATTGTTGATCCGTTTTGGCGGAAGTGACGAACTGCAAGCTTTGAATGCTTATATCTTCTTAATGCGAATATTGTCACTGTTTTGGAGCACACTGCCTTATAGATAACCTTAAAGGGGTCATATAATGCTACATGCAGTTTTACAAGTTGTTTGAACTGAAATGTGTGTTGGCAGTGTGTGTACACAACCACCCTATAATGATAAAAATCTTTTTTTAATCTCCTAAAATCTTTACCCCTTTCTCAAATTGAGCCGCCTGTCTGTGTGACGTCACACGGACAAAGGCCGCTCCCACGATAGTTTGATTGACAGTAGCATTTTAGCACAGACTGCACTGGTGTCTTACCTCAGACCCACCCTGATTGAGCTGTCATCAGTTGTTTCACGGCCGGAGCAGATGTATACAAGAATGACTCCTAAGCAATTGAGGTGTTTTGTTGTCGGAATGTAATAATGAACATAGCAGTCGTCATTTACTCCCGTCATCTGAGCGGCTGAAGAGGATTACGTTTGGTTCTGAAGGGAATGCGCCCTCGATCTACCTAAATGCGTCTATGTTCGCGCGAATCATTCGTGATCCAGCTTCACCTCCAGAAGAAGTGAGTACAAGGTTTTTTAAATGAATCTTTGCAAATCGCCTTTCCTAATAATGTGCTAATTAGCAAGTTTCACGATGAATGCGGCTAAAGTAAACAGTCCCTCAGAGAGCGGCTCGGAAGAGAGGGGCGGAGTCAGCAGAGCTCATTAACATTTAAAGGAGAATGACACAATACGGCTTGCTCTGACAAGAGCTGTTTTTGACAGGGTAAAAAAGGTGTTTTTTACACTACCAATGAAAAATTTTAACCAAACTATGTTACAGACTTTTCATTAAGACCCTAAAGAATAATATCAACTTGTGGAAAATGGGCATTATATGACCCCTTTAAGACTAACATATTGATACTAACACCTAAAAAAACTTTAATTTTGATTTCAGGGGGACTTTAAAGACTGAGAATTATGAAGATGCATTTTATTTAGCTTCTTTGCCCAAGCCTTGTAAGAACTAGCCAGAAATCCTTGCATAGCAATACTCAAGTAACCATCCACAACACCCTCACATCATCTTTGACACATTTGTAACTTGAGTGTAACTTGAACACTGCAAAAATGTTAAAATCTAGTTTTGTAATGGGCTCTAAGGTGTTCTGCTTGCAATGTCCTGGAGATACTCTTAATACCTTTGTATGTGTTTGCCCTCTCTGTAGGGAACATGTACCATCTTTTTCGTATCAGTATGCACTTCTCTGAAATAGGTGGTGGGTGCATGTTCTGTTAATTACTGCTGGCATGAAATGTCACCTCGGAGATATCTTAGTGGTTCATTTGTGCCAGAAGTGTGTGTTTGTAAGATGTTATAGCACAGCCCTCGTATACAGTTTAATTCACCTAATCTTCTAGTGTAATTTATGACTCATCACTTCAGTGAAGAATGATAAAAAAGATGCTGTCTAAGTTTTTGAATACTTTACTCACATTTTCTGCTCTCTTTACTGGGACTCTTCATTTATTAAAAGCACAGGCAACTATGAAAAAGAATGACAAGGAGTTTGTTGTCCTACCGAAGCTTCTCTTAGACTATTCTGAGGGATAAAAACAGGATGCACAGTGCACTTTAGGGATAAGAGAAGTGCACTTGATCCTGTGGTAAACAGAAAACATTCTGTGTGGTTTATTCTGCTGTTTGAGTTTTCAAAAGTGGCGCTTTGGATTACTTGGTCATGTGGAATCGCTTTATTGAGTTATTTTCTGGTTCATTCACTGATTTATTATTATATTTATTTCCACAGACACATCTATGCTGCTGCCATGTTTTCCGGTTTTCCTGTTTATGTTGACCTTGATCCCTGACCTCCTGCATACTCTTGGTAACCATATCATTTTTATTTTAATGCACCTTTATGTTTCTTTCACCATTTTCCCATTTTTCTCTTTATAGATCCCATGTAATGCTACTTACATTGTGCATGCACTGGAAGTAACCAATGATGTGTTGCGCCACAATGTCTTGATGCTGTCTACACTGGAATCATCGAAGCTTCACCTCAGAATGTTCACTTAACATGGACCAATCAGCTGAAAGCTCAAGGCTACACTGGGTATCACCAACTACCTCACAAAACGATACAGATCGCAATGCATCGCGATATCATAATTGGATCACGATTGAAACTGTGGCAAACGTGTGAGAGAGAAACTTGGCATGTCAAGGAGAGAGAGAGTGATTCTACAGTATCACTTTCAATCTCTTCAGCGGTTCTCTTCACTGTTGTCCATTAGGTGCCTCATAGAAGTGTCTGACTGCGCAGATTTTCAGTTTCAGCACGCTTTTTAGGCTATCTCCTTGTTCAATAATTGACCTGTAGAAAATTATACGAAAAAAGCACATCATTTAAAAATATCTATATGATGCAATATTTTAATTTTAACAGCATTTGACAGCTTATGACAGCCACAGTCTAATAGATTACCCCTAGGTTCAATATGAAACTCTTACTAAAAAAAAACAGTGATCATAATCATGCTGAGGCTGTGTAGTTTTAAAAGTGTTTAACATATGCCGACTCATGCATATGATTCGCTCCATGCTATCACGTCTCTGGACCGGAGACAAAGTCCGGATCAGACTGTGCGCGCTGCCGTGGTTTCGAGTGACACAATGCGAAACCAGACCTCATTTGCTCCAATCGAAAGGATATTTATGCTGTCTGAATCATTCCCTATCGCCTACATTGTGCACTTCATGCCATTCACCATACAAGAAATACTAACACTGTGAACAAGTGACTGATCTCAGCCGCAGCTTCAACGTCTATTTATAGTGTAGGGGGCGGGACGCTTCGGATTCTAGAGAGCATCAGATTGGACAGAAAGTTTGATGAGAAACTGAAGTGCAGGGTGTTGTCATCATAATTGTTGATTCATATTGGTGGAAGTGAGAAACAGTTAAGTTTTGAATGCTTATATCTTGTAAATGTGAATTTTGTTGTTGTTTTGGAGCACACTACCTTATAGATAACCTTAAGACTAACATATTCATACTAAAAGCCCAAAAACTTTAATTTTGATTTCATGGGGACTTTCAGTGTCGCATGATCCTTCAGAAATCATTCTAATATGCTAATTTGGTGCACAAGAAAGATTTATTATTATTGTCAATGTTGAGAACAGCTTAATATTTTTCTGGAAACTATGATACAGCTTTTTTCAGGATTCTTTGATGAATAAAAAGATCAAAAGAGCAGTATTTATTTAAAATAAGATTTTGTTTAGTAATAATGTAAGAGTCACATTGATTAATGCGTTCTTGCTGAATAACATTATTAATTTCTTACCTTACTCACTTTAAAAAAAAAAACTTACTCACCCAAAACTTTTGAATGGTATTGTATGAATATTATTTAACTAAAATTTGCTAATAAAATGTTTAATTTTACAGATTTTCTGTGGGAATTCATATAAAATGTGCTAATTTGTTTACATTGTTAACTTGCTGGTTGTTAAAAAAATCAGCATGTAAAAAATATAATCAGTACGTCCATCAACTGATGTTTCCAGTGCAGTGTTCTTCATTATATTGATGAAATTGATTTAGTTTTTAAACCATCACATTTGCTTCCAGTGTATGCAGCATTATCAGCATTACCCAAGTACCTGCATATTATTTAAACCTTATTTTTTCTGTTACTAAATTGCCAATTATGTTTTCCATTTTTTTTATTGGATTCATATTGTTTGACGACACATGCTCATATACATACTTTCCTTACAACGATCCATGATGTATCCTTTCTCTTCAGTTTTGTTTTTCCTATGTGTGTTTCTTTGAGCTCTCAATATGTGTGTGTGTTTATGCGAGGGAGAGAAAGAGAGGGAGAGAGAGATGGGTGGAAGAATAATGTGTGCTGCTGTGAGATGTGTGAATTCAGCATATTGGCCTGTTTGTTTCTTGTGTCTCTCTCTAACTCTCCAGTCTTCCACAACAGGCAGTGCCTAAATCTATAAGTTGACGTAAATAGAAGGCTGGATAATTCATTTATAGCTGCTTGAGCACAATCAGTAGCCAGTAATTACACCGTTACATGGCTCATATCAACAACTCCAGCATGTTCTGGTTATCTTGTAGTAATTCTGTAATTAAAATTTGATGTATGGTAACTCCCTCCAGACAAACCCTGAGGCTTCTTCGATTGTGTGTTTGCGTCGCATATACACAGTCTGAGAGTGTGTGAGGGCCCAGTTTAGACATGAGGCAAGTTGGCAGCCTGAGTGGTTTGAAGGTTGCCACCCTGTGCTATAGTCTTGCTTGTCTAAGCAAAGAAAACGTCACCTCTCGTCTGCGCACTGTAATAGATAACAGACAGGGACGTGCACGGCAACACTATAAGCACTGTCATGCAAGCTTTATTTATTCCTGTTTTTATCTCTTCTGCCCTCTTTCAAAAATGAGAGAGAAACATCACCTTCTCACCCGTCCTGTACGGCAGTCAGTGGTCCAAGTGTGTCGACAGATGCCCTCCAGGGTGCACTAACAAGTGCCCATCAAGCTGACCCTGAACGTATTCCTCTATCTCTGTCTGCCTGTCTGCCTGCCTTGATGAGCCGGGTCCTCTTGTATGTAGTGGCTGCCGCCCGTTCCCGCAGCCGACGCGTGAAGTGTGTCCAGGGTCAAGCGTATCCTTGCTCTGCCTTATCAGTGCTTCTCTCTCCCCTGCTGTATGAAGCTTCACCTTCACAGCATGCTGAACTGTCACACACACACATGCTGTGCAAGGAAACAGGCCTGTGTTGATGGGATTTCTCTTTTTGACCCTCATTTGTTTGGCTGAATACTGAGTGCTGTCTGCTCTGCTTGTCAGCCAATGTTCTGGGAGAGGAAGTGTAGAGACGGGGCACGAGGTTGCTCTCAGCAGACAGGCAATTCCCATCATAATATGTCAGCATTGCAATGATGTCACCTATTGATTCTAGATATACTCTGTCTTGGGTGGAACACAGAAAAGGTAGCAGTACCACAATAAGCATTAACGTGTAATCTGTGTTTACATGCACCCAAATAATCTGTTTGGAATCTGATCGATGGCTCAATCAGACTGAAAAACCTTCATATAAACACCTTAATCGATCTGATTGAGCTTGATCCGAATGAAATGTCGATCGGCTTAAAAGGGGTGGTGTAGACCTGAATTAATCCAATCAATACGGAAAAGCTATGCATGTAAATGTTTGAATATGACTTTCTTCTCCATCACATTCAAAAATATCTTGCACACACGTGCAGTGCCGTGATCTGTATGTTTACCAGTACCCTTTTATAATTGATATAATGATAGTTTTACTTCTTATGAACTTCCATATTGTCTTACAGACTGGTCAGTGAAGGAGACTATATTTACTAAATATATTTACCAAATATGTGCTAAAAAAAACACTTATTACATTTGTCTGCTTTCCGTTTTTTTTTATAGGTATGACATCAAGGCAAAAAGGATATTTTTTTCACATATTCTGTACTGATTGTTGGGAGAAATCTACATGAGTAAGCTGGAGAATTAGGTTTTTGACTGGAAACATTATCAAACTATCCAGCACATTAAATTAATTTGCCAGGGACTGTGTAGAACTTTGTGTAGGATGAGCATTTAGACTCTGGAAATCTGCGGACTATTGAAGAGATACATCACCTAACAATTTGAATTCTGTTGTCGTTTACTCACCCACATCATTCCAAACCTGTAAGGCTTTATTTCTTTCACACAATAAAAAAAAAAACTGAAGGAAACATTTAGCAGAATCTCCAAGCTGCTTTTTCTTTGATTCAGTGTAAGTGAACGAAGGTAGATGTTTTTTGAGCTCAAAAACCAAACCAAAACAAAAAAAGGTTCAAAACGTATCCATATAATAATATATTCCAGTTCTGCTGAAGCCACGTGATAGCTTTGTGTGATAAAAGGACTAAGATATATTCTGTTTGTAGCTAAAAACGCAGACCCATTGTGCCGTGATGTTTTGACGTCGGTGATGCCAAACTTAATTGTTGTTGTGCTATTCTTAACCAATCATGTGGATTTAAATTTGAATATGTGGAGGTTCATGGTGAATAATGACTTATTTTAGTCTGTTCATCACACAAAGCTATTAGATAGCTATTAAAGTACTATTAAACTTTTTCTCTAATATACAACTAAAAACTATTTTATTTCTCTCTAGCTGAAGCTCAGAATGCGAGCACATTTCCTTGTTAGATGGCACCAATTAGCTCCTTCTCTGCCATCTTCGGATTGGACATGAACTGCAGCCAAACTGGAGGCTGTATTAAAAATAATGCCCTATATAAGATCCAATCTGCCCCGTATCTGTGCGTCAAGTTGGTGCGTGCAGAGCGGCTTTTAAAATCTAATTTATTTCTGCTGTGCAGATGACACTCGTGCACAAAGGTCATCCGCTTTGTTTTTACGCTCAGGGGGGAACATCCCCAGAATTTATTTGAGAGATGGGGCCGGACCAACGCAAGCATAGAAGAAAGCAAAGATGAAGAAAGGGAGTGGGTTATGGGAGTGCAGATCATGTGATGGTCCACGGAGGCTCAGAATACAAATATGCGCAGAAAGAGGAGATTTGGGGTGAGGGGAGATGTTACCCTGTGGTCATGCCTCAGGGCCAGATAAGCCGAATGATTCCCTGCATGGTCCTTCATTGACGCCCGACAGGAGACCTAATATCTGTCAGTGTGTCTATTCATTTTTTTTTTTTTTGTTAGAGCGTTGGTGTTCGCATATGACAAAGAGACCAGTTTCTATTTTTATTGACACTTCTTTCATGAATTGTGCATGAAACTTTTTCTTGTGGGTGGTGCTGTAATCTCCACACATCAAAATGTCTGTCTTTTGTTTGAAAGCATGGACTCTTCACATTCATCTCTGAATTTTCACAGCATCACATTTCAGCAATATTGTTCTTTTGGGCCCATCAGCAGGCATACTACTTTAAACCACATGGCTGTTCACATCCTAAACGCCAGTCCTAGCGTTGGCTGGCTTGCAGGCCTTTTTCCCTTGTTGGCCCGCTTTGTTAGCTTCGGTGTTGTATTTCAAGGCCTGATTAGATGTCACTCAATTAAAAGCACATTTGGGCTAGGAGAGAGTGTTGCCATGGCTGCTATGTGGAAGGTGGAGAGCCCCATGGTGCTTACCCGGAGTGCTCTAATTAAAACCGCTCACAGTGCCTGGAGAGGAACTGTGCCGCACTGCACAGCGCAGCCAGAGAAGTTTCACACCAAATCAATGACAGCCACAGACGCCTCTCAAATGAAATTAAAAAGGATATGCATTGCAAAGGAGGGAAAAAGAAACGGAGTCACAAAGGACTCCTCCTGATTTGAAGCTAGCTTTGAGACAGGCTAGGATTAATACAGCTCTCCTAATATGGCGCAGATTGGTGCTCCCCTGGTGGCACAGATCAGGTAAGGCCCAGTGAAGCACACATCACTTTCTAAATGCTTCATTATTTTACTCTCTGAATCCCCAGTCTAGCATTGATTTAATAAGATCAAATATATATGGCTTTTTGAATGAATCATGCATTTTATATTGAAGTCAACATTTCTGTCTTCGAGTTTCACTTAAATACATTTGCCCACTGGAAAACAATAGGCTGTATATTAGTGATTCATATACTGTTTGATAGACCTTCTACCTTAATTTCTGTCATGAACCCCCAATGTAAATCCTGGAACAACCTGTTTTTGCTTTCAGCAGATCCTTTGGTGTTAATATGCCAAATTAAATGCTGCCATGCTGCACAAACGAGTCCTTGAAGTATTTGAGAGTGCATGTTTCCAGTCGTTCCACGCTTGTAATGCAATTTATGAGTCTCTACCCATTTAACAAAAAACTAGATGAACTACCTCCCTCGATAGCCCCATTGAACCAAATTTCTGTTTACTTTATTGCTGTCTTTTAACATGACTTCGGCTTGTGGGAGGGGTAATGTTGCACCTGTAGCATATGAGAAATGACTTACTCTCCTTTTTCTGGTTTTTAGACTCTGTGCTGCTTACTAAATGGCACAGTGTTGTCACATTGACCTATGGATTGATGGATGGTTTGGGATACCTCAAACTGCGAAACGCAGAACGCAGCTGAGTAGAAATGGGCTTTATGGGTCATGTTTGCCTTTCAGCATGAACAGATATGTGAGCGCTTAATCGCAGGGAGGGAAGCTGGAAGGACGTCTCAATCACTGTTCTGCTTCACTCGGCCCGCTGATGCCACATTTGAGTGCCACATTCACACTTGAATAATGCAGAGATGATAAATGGTAAGGCGTTGTGACCTTTTAAACCTTGTAGGGAAACGCCTGGATGCCCTTCTTGTCCCACTGTGAAAGAAACAGAAGCTCCAATATTAATGGGATCTCAGGGTGTGGTGTAGTTTAGCCACCAGGTATAATCAGGGCCGTGGACACTTTCTGGTTATTATTATTATTTTAGTATAAATGTTACACTCTTGTCAATTTTTCTTTGGACAATTTTTTTTTTTAGATTCAGTTTTTTTCGTAGTAGAAGAGTCTGGGTGCTGAATTGGCCTGCCTGCAGTCCAGATCTTTCACCTATAGAGAACATTTGGCGCATCATTAAACGAAAAATAGGTCGAAGACGACCACAAACTCTTCAGCAGCTGGAAACCTATATCAGGCAAGAGTGGGACCAAATTCCAACACCAGAACTCCAGAAACTCATAACCTCGATGCCCAGACGTCTTCAGACTGTTTTGAAAAGAAAAGGAGATGCTACACCATGGTAAACATGCCCCCGTCCCAACTATTTTGAGACCTGTAGCAGGCATCAAATTTGAAATGAGCTCATTTTGTGCATAAAATTGTCAAATTTCTCCGTTTAAACATTTGTTATGTTATCTATGTTCTATTGCGAATAAAATATTGGCTCATGTGATTTTAAATTCTTTTAGTTTTCATTTTATTCAAATTTAAAAAACGTCCCAAGATTTCCGGAATACGGGTTGTATTATTATTTTAGTATAAATGTCAATCTTGTCAATTTTTCTTTGGGCAAGTTTTTTAGATATAGGTTTTTTTGTGTTGGTGAGGCCTGGGATTATCTGCATAAGCAGTGCACAGCTCAGGCATCTCTAATCTGGATGGAAATGAAATGAAGTAATTAGTGTTGCCAGTGTTAGTTTTACCTCCCTAGTGGCGCACTACATTGATTTCTTGCTGGCCCTCAATTCTCTTACCAGAAAGAATATCCAAATGTTTACAGTTTGGCGTTTAGTTGTTGTTACTAACTAACTTACTAACTAAGAGACTCTTCTGCATGTTGCTCTTTGGTAGTAGTTTTGCTTTTTAGTTGTCTAGTTCTATTTTTGTTTTAGTTATACTTTGCACCATCTGGTATTTACAAAGGTTTAACGCTATTGTATTTGGTATTATCATGTGTGATTTAGTTGGTTTGTAAATATTGTATGATTGTATGTTTTTCATACATAAATATTAAATTTAGTTTGTGGGACATGAAGTGTCTTGCTTTGTGTAAATTAAATTTAAAACTAGTTTGTTTTGCAGTCACAATTGGTTTCAGTTTACTTTTCTTTTGCCAGTTATGGTAGCTTTTATTTTGAGGTAGTTTTTGAGAATGTTCAGCAATGTGAACCCGTGATTTACTAACATGCGTGTAGAAAAATGTGTTTTATTTATGTAGCCTGGGATAAACCATCAGTTACTGTTTATCCAATAAAGTCTCTTTGTTTCTTTGCCTGAGGTTTAGGATCCCTGCAATATATTTTAGCGGAGGCACCTGGTGTAGCTATCAGGCATATTTTATGTAAAACAGTCAGGTATTATTGCATTATGAATTCATTCCAAATGTCAGTTAGTGACTGGGCTTATAGAGGTCTTGTAGAAAGTCACATTTCCATAATATATCCTTGCATTACACATAGTGTACTGAGACTGATCTCCCAGCATGCATTTTTGACATGAATTCTTCTTGCTCTCCAAATATAGTCCATCCATCTCCTTGCTCTTGTTCACACCAGCTAAATAATGGAGTTTCTGAATGGCTGATGATGTTTTGGAGTGATATGCTCAGCTGGGCCACCTGTCTGTGCATGAGAGGCCCTCGAGGACCAACGAGTCTAGCCAAATAAATGGCAGCATAAAGCGAACAGCGTGGGTTAAAATAGAAGAGAGAGAAGAGCCAGCAGTTCTGCTCAGTGCAGTCGGATCAATATGAAACCTCATTACGGGAGTGTCATAGAACATTTGTGCACTTTCTGCTCCATCTAGCAGCAATTTTGCTGGATAAGCACCGCTCTCATTTGCCCATTTTAAGCATTTCGTTAAAGAACAACCCACAAACACGAACATATCACTTTCAGCCTCAGGGCCCTGGCAAGGGGAGTATCCCCCCACTTCTGCCTTTCCTGGACCGGACTGCCTTCCTGAGCTCGTGAGGCCGGCCAGGCAGAGAGCAGATCATGGTGTGTGTGTGTGTGTGTGTGAGAGAGAGAGAAAGACATGGCGTTTCACACAGGCTGGGCTTTGACACCCACTGTTAACCCTGTAATTAATCTCTTAATAACCTAGTTAGCATGCTGCTGTGCAAACCCCTTTGTATATGTCAGGTTATTCAGTAAATCCCACACAATTTCTACTCTATTACAAACATTACATTTTTCTACAACAAACATGTGGATTGGATTGACAGAAATGTGACAAATTTCTAAATTCTTTTTTTATTATTATTATTAATAAATTATATTTTTGTTCATTTTCCCTTTTATTTTAACAGGGCAATTTTGAAGAGAGACAGGAGGGGAAAAAAGCAGATAGATTGAGATGGGAAAGTACCTTGAGCCAAGAGTTGAACGCAGGTCTCCCAAAGCACTGCTGTGCATTATGTCAGATCACTGCCCATAAGGCTATGGCTCTCTTCTTACTTTTGAATTTGTGCAGCCTTTTCAAATTATTTTTTCCTTCCTCTTTCTCCCACTTTTATTGATAAGGGTAGTAGAAAAGGTACAAGTGGATAAAAGCATGTGTGCTAAAGGCCAGACCACAACATGGCTTTGACTTTTTTATTAATCCAAAAGTTTACATTTTCTGATTGCTGTATTGAAAGTACGAAATTTAAGAAATCAATAATAATTAGACATTTAGATTAGAACATTTTGGGTTTTTTCGCATTATTGGCCCTCCACAGACAGAGCTCAGACATGCAGAAGTGGGAGAGTTTTTTTATCCCAGTGTGCAAAGTGGTGAGCAGACTGCACATAACAAAGTACTTGAATAATACATGATCTGATTATAGCCAAATGAGCAAAAAATCCAGAAAGGTCAGTAAGACTCGCAGATGTGATTACGGATTGAAAATCGGGCCAACACCTCACTAATGAAACCATAAACAAATACCCCTTTCAATTCGCCCATTGGCCTGCATATTAATCATGGAGCAGAGTGTCAGGAAGAGGCTGTCTGGTCAAACCCCTATCCCCCTGTAAACAGTTTTGTTGTCGTTGTGTTGCTCAGAAATGGCTTGATATCAAATTGGAATGACAAATGAAATGTTGGCTCGCAATGAAGGTTGAGCGGTTGGCTGGTGATGATGAGGGTGTCTAATTAAACTACAAGGCTTTTTTTGAGGCTTGGTCAAGGAGAAGACCACTGTTTGTGTATGTGTGAGATGGTCTCCAGTCTGTCAGCAGGCTTTATCATGTTGTTTAGCCTCCGGCAGTACGTCACAGGCTGCTTGGATGAACAGAAACAGACACTGATAATCTGAAATTTGGGACTTGTAGACGAATATGTGTGAAGCATGATGAAAGCAATGATCAGTGGTTTTGCTGTGATGTGTCACTGATAATGTTTCATATCCTTCCATTTCTGCCTTCCATTAGAATCGCTTTTACTTAATAATGAAACATCTTTGAGACGTTTGAGACCTGCCCTCCACCACCACTTACAGGAGTGTGAGCTTGGCAAAAGGATTGATTGGCTGGGCTGTGAAGGAATCATATCGCGTGGTATGTGTTTTTCTCCCTCCTCTGGCTTCAGCGCACTTGACAGCCAGCCATCAGGGAGAGTGTTTTACAGATCCCAAAGAGCCCACAGACTAACTGCACATGACCTCCAGCATTGAATGATGAATGGCAAAAGAAGCTCCTCTCATCCATTGCGGCCTCAACCTCTCCACCGCTTGCTCTCATTCCGTCTGAAATGCCATGAAAGGGCCCACTGGAGACTCCAGCATACGGGCTTGGAATAACTCTGACACTGGCCGTTTCATCTGCTTTTGCATGTACGGTTTACTGATATGAACAAATCTCGATACATTTTAAATCACAGACCCTGAATGCAGACGTTGGCAACAAAGATGGTGTTTCCAAGAACAAATCTTCGATAAAACACACAGCTCAGCAGCTATGCTTAGCCCTACTGTGGGTGTCTCTGGGGCCAAACTCTGTATGTATGTACATAGCTGGGCTTGAAGAAAGGAAAATGCAGTGAAAAATCAAGAGTAGAGCACATGTATGTTGAGCAACTCGGCCAGTGCTACCCATGAATAAGAACAGAGCAGGAAACAAATGCCACCCAAAATGAAGAAATCACCTCTCTGATTGATAAATGGTGAAATGCACCATGTTTATGCTTCTCCTTCCTGTTGCTGAACTGCTGCATATTCACCCTAAAAGGCAGCCTGGATGGCTGTTGGAACCATTGTGAATGTGGCCTTCACAGTTAATCATAACGCCTGCACTCTCAGCGCTGATTGTATTGCTGGCTCCAGGGATCTGCCATAATTGGATCCTTGTAAGTGGGCTGGAGAAGCTAAACAACCAGATTGCTGTTTGTTTATACCTTTCATATATTAGTAACGTGCCGAGACTTCTCGAGCAGACTGGGACTTGTTTTGTTACTCGCCAGGCCTAATTAGTAATTTATTCTTAACATATGCCTGGATTGTAGCCCTTTCCAGCTATTCATGATTAACTCAACTTTAATTAGAGTTACTTGTTCATGTTCAGCTCCGCCCAGACATGCAGTTGATGGAAGAAACCAGGAGCTTGTCCAATAAATACAGGCTAATAAAGGTGCCCTTGGTGCAACTTTTCCCGGCAGGTCTGTCAGGATGTGTATCACACCTAGGGTCTGAAATTCACCATATGCCAAATGTGAGTTTTGCCAAATTCTTGCCAGTTACACTATAGTTTTTTTTTTTTTTTTGGTATTATTATAAATTTTATTTTTGTCACATGAAATCATATATTGCATTGTCATTCATTTCTGACTTTTTTTCACTTTTTTCTTAGATTCCCCCCCCCCCCCCCCCCTTTTTCATAATTTCTAATGACATTGTTATTTTTTCATAGCAGGTCATAAAGGTGCTGTTTTAATGGGAGATAGACACTGGTTCATATATGGTGCTGTGAGCGACACTGTGACCATATATATATATATATATATATATATATATATATATATATATATATGTATATATATATATATATAAGCATTATCTGTATATATATATATATATATATGTGTGTGTATGTATGTGTGTATATTCAAAAAGCTATTTTCTTAACAATCTCTGACAGGACTATTTATGCAACTGTTGCTGTGCATTCAAAGTTTGTTGCTGTTGAAGTATCATTGTTCTTTTTACATCACCATTGAGCCCAAATAACTTGCTGAAAACAAAGGTCATCATTATTGTAGCGGTAGCCGTACTGATAGTATAGCACCACTCGAGAGAGTTGTTTATTTTTCCTTGCATTATAAAGAGCCTCTCTATCTTCTCATCTCTGTGTTGTCTTCCACGTCGCAGATAGATATCCCTGCAAGCACAGGATTAATGTCACAGGAATTAAACTCAAACATACTGATCTCTCACCATGTACTGCATTGCCCTCCTAAGTTAATCAAATGGGTGTGCATTAATTTCAGATTAATACTCTCTCTGTATTGGTAATTATCTGATATCTCTGGAAATTTCATGTCACCTTGGGGAACAAGAAATGTTCTCGTCAACTGCAGCCCTGTGGCAAGTTACATCTGTGGAACTTCCCAAAGCTTATCTAAGTGTTTCCCATTCCAAACCTCTCCATTCCAAAAAGTGGTAATTAAAAATGGATTGCTTCCCATTAAACACCCTGATGGACTTCTCAGGGGCCACAGTTGGGAAGGGGGGCATTATTCATGTGGCCTGCAGTGTCCCACAGATAAAGCTCATTTTCTCTAGCAGTAGGATAGAGAGAGCTGGAAAACAGGACAATTTTCCTTTGGTCTCGGATGGGCCCCACAGGATGGCTGTCGTTTCCTTTAAGGTCACTTGGAAAAACGGTATTTTGGTACTGTTCAACTGTTTGTCGATCCAGGTAGAAATGACAGCCCCCTGCTATTTTGCTCTGTTCCATGCTCTCTCACTTTTTTTTCGTTTGAAGTTATAGTTCTCCATATTTCTTTTCCAAAATCTAGTGAGCAGCATCTCTAAGTGGGTCCTGACGCAAAAGAAGTTTCAAAAGGTAACTTAATTATACTGCCTTCTTAGATACCTTCTTTTGGCCAAATTTTAAAGAGATTCCCAGAATGCAGTCAATGAACTATGCAATGAAATCTGAAAAAATATAATGCAATATAAATTTGTAAAAGTGAATTAAAAATAAAATAGGCATACTATTTTACCATTTTTTTAACAAGTATATTTAAGCATTGCTCCAATTCCAAAAACATGCAGCGCTTTGTGCTGGACAGGTTCGTTAGCTAAACAATATGCTAACACTAAACTCTATTGGAATCAATTACTAGAATCAAGTTCCTGTGTTTCTTAGGATGCAGCCTTAGTAAGCTGCCACACTGCCTACAGAGTCAGTTTCTTTCTGTTTTAAAACAAGTCGTCTCTCAGCAGAGCCTTGGTTTAATTTCCAAGACAACTTTAGGCTGTTAGAGTTAACCTGTGTTAGCTGGAGCTGCATCATGGCTCTAGAGAAGGTCGTTTTAGCATTTCTTCACAAGGGACTCTTGCATGCAGACCAGTGTACTGAAGGGAGCTGTGAGCCTCTGTGCTCTGTATGGGGGGTGTAGGCTGTCTTCACACCTAACTGTGCTAGTGCAAAATGGAGACATGCTGCCTTGCTAGCACCTGCCAACCTCTGATGTCTAATCACTTCTCACTATTAAAATTTGTGAAGTCCAGTTACGCATGCAACTAATTGAAAAATGAAAGGGTTACTTGCAATCGTGTTGACAATTGGAGACATTGATTTAGTGGTAGAGCGTTGGCTCTTTTTCCATTGATTCAGAGCAGGAGTATAAATCGCCCAGCAGTGCTCACCTTTAACCTCACAAATACTAACATTTAGACTAAGCTTCAGGTAGAAATATGGTTATGGGCAATTATAGTCATGTCGATAAAGCATTCAGTATCCAAGTTTGTGTGTTTTTTTGTGTGTAAACTCAATTATGGAGATTGAAAATGGCTATAGGGAGGACATCGTGTAAGGTGTGTATGTTTCAGGCAGGAGCAGTGTAGAGCCTCACCTTGTTTATCATTGTAATTATTCTGTCTTTGAACTCAGTATGAAGGAACCCTAGAAAACACATGAGCCCTGGGACTGAGAGGATGTTTATATGCAACAGCCAGAGACATAGAACGAACGCGCTCTTCAGCTTCCAGCTGAATTCAGCCGAGATGAATTTGGTAGAGAGCTGCCTTTTTTTGCTTTAAATCCCTCCTCCTCATCTTTTGACTCCCTCTCGTGTGGCTTTGGAGCACTAAAAGGATGCAGTTGGATGGAGATCCGGAGCGGAATCACTCATTTTTATCTCCCAGATGGGGCAGGCTGGCATCAGCCAGGGCTTTCCTAGCTTTATGGCCTTTTCCCTCACTTTTGTTTTCCACACACGTTCTACTTTTTTTTTTTTTTTTTTTTTTAATGTGCCCTGTATTTTCTATGCCATGCCTTGCTGTTTAATATGCATGATAAATTTTATTCCTGTATTTATGCGCCTTCTACACTGGACAGACTCTTTCCAGGGGCTGGCCCATTTCTCCCAGGGAGAAACAACAAGAATGAAATGGCAAGTTCATTTATTTGTTACTCTCTTCAGCGGAAAAGTAGGGTGTCCCGCACATTCATCCTCATCCCCAACCCTTAGATTAAAGGTAACTGAACAGCACTTTTACTATTTTTACTCTGTGAACAACAGGACCAACTAGCCTGATGGAACATATGTTGTTTTATTGTCCACTTTGTGCAGTTTCATGTGGATCTTGGAAAACACCTGGGTGTTGGCAACCCTGTTATTTTTCCCAAGCTGTACACTCGCTCCAAATGCTCATCGTACCGAGACTGCGATGTGACCGTGACCTTGGGGAAGAGGAGGGCATATACACACCAATATAATATAGAAAAACTGATAAGCAGATTTCTGGGGAGAGCACAAGCTGTAGCTGTGCTGCTAATGCTTTGTATGTTTGTGGACAAAAATGAGCACTTTGGAATGAATAGTTAAAGAAGGGCATTTTCAGGTGAGCCTCTGAATGCGGAAAGTTCAGTTGACTCTCTAACAAGCTGTGCCTTTTCATTTACATTCCCTCCTTTTCCGTTTGCCTCAGGAAATTTC
Organism: Tor tambroides; assembly: GCA_021397915.2. NCBI lineage: Eukaryota > Metazoa > Chordata > Actinopteri > Cypriniformes > Cyprinidae > Tor > Tor tambroides. The sequence goes on along the minus strand of JAFVLL020038360.1, from coordinate 57,132 downwards.
TAATAAAAGTTGGAATATCTCCAGCAAAATGCACACATTACCCAGCATGCGAACAAATTGAACTCAACAATCACCTCCTTTTTATATACAGCTCCCATCTCACTCGCCACTGTGTGTGCTGTAGAACTGTAGAGGGGGAGGGCATGATGCTTTCTATAGGGGGATCCAGAAGCATCCCAGCATGTGATATAGATATTTGCACAGCAGATGCCGGCGTGCAGCGTCGCCTTATCTGTAATTGCTTCACCATTATGGCAGGATGAGCGATAGAGCTGGTGGCAGCATCATCAGTGTCCTGACTCGCTGTCAGAGAAAGAAGGCACCCCGGTTTAACCCACCCCCAACTGAAAGTGAATGCAGAATTTATAATACAGATATCACTGAGTGATTCCTGATTTTTGCACTTACCTCTTTCGTATTGTGAAGGCAGAGCATCCCGCAACGTCATAGTTTTTAATAGCGACCCCTGAGGGCTCTGGTTTTAGATGTTCAGCTTCTTCAGTTGTCTAATTTCATCGGTCTGTCTCAGATTTTACAATCAGGAAGCTGTTTCAACAGCGCAATATTGTCAGATATTGAATTCTGCAAGGCACAACGTTGCCATTGTGGCGGTATAGCTCATCCATGCTCAACTTTGTCAATTTTAGAGATGTTTATTGGCAGATAGTGCTCTTTAAAAAGGCCTGGGAGTAATTCCTAGCTATCAGTATCCAGAGGGAATAATAGATAAGAGAGAATGAGAACAGCCTGGGTGACAGAGGCAGTGAAAACAGTGATGATGAGATACAGTGTTGGCTAAAAGATGCTGAGTGAGAGGGAGTCTGTGGCGTGACCTGCTACTGAAATGGATTCAATAACACCCAGCCTGCAGGAGTACCATAATAGCCATAATCACAAAAAGTGATAAGAGGTAGGGTGTTCTGCAGGTTGTCTTCCTTTAATGATGTAAAGGACTACTTTTTGATAAGATTACTGATTTGGGATTACTGAAAATGTCATTTTTATTTATACAGTGTGCACTGAAGTTTGGGGGCAGCAAGATGCCCTACGCTCCACAGGCTTACTGAAAGACGTGGCTAGAAATATGCAACAATCCATGTTTTCACAGTACTTTCTGATTTGATCCCAGAGCAATTAATATCATAAATGAGGGTAGCAATGCCAGCCCTAGAAAACATGTTCTCACACCCTGGAGCGACTAATTCTCTGACCCCAGTGCAGTCGCACAAGTCTCGTTTCACCACCAGGATAAGTAGCTGCAGCGTGTTCTCGTGGACTCATCAGCAGAGCTTAAAGAATTAAACAAAGGAGATGAGAAACGGCCTGTTCATTTAGGTGAAGTCGGCACATCAGGGAATGGACGCTTTGTGTTTAGGTAATGTGTTTGCTTTGTTCGGCATTTGAATGTAAAAGCTTTTTCTAATACATTTATTTACTGCTTTCCTTTTTTGTGCCATATTGGCCTTTCTTTCTTTTGTTTTATCTAATTTTCTTTGTTGTGGCGCAAACAAGAAAGTTGTGGAAATTCAATTACAGTGGTCTTTAGAGGTTATTTGCACAAAGATGTATCAGCTCCATCTCCCATACCGCCTGCCTGTGTCTCCCTCACGCAAGGCCTGAAACATCTCATTTATTCTAGCTCAGCACTGCTGCATGCTAGTCATTGCAGGCTTCCTGAAAGACAGCAGTGGCAATGAACTGACTTTGCCCACAATACCACACAAAGGGCCAAGGTCCTGGGTCCCCTTTCACTTCCCTTCCCTTCAGTTTACCCTTCACATGTCAATAGTTTTCAGCACAGCCAGCTCCCATTTTGCATTGTGCTACACCAAGACCTTTTAGGAAATATTGGGGCTGCATGCCAAGGTTGCAGCCCAGCACTAATTAATTTTCATTGAAGAGACTCTAAATATATGTACACACTCTCTTTGGGCTCCACTGCACTGTTTACCTTCCTTTTTCTGTCATGAAACTCATACCATACCCACTATCATTGCAACCAACTCTCCTACTGGCTCTGCTCTGACGGACCATTGTCATAAGTGTCAGGTTGGTGGTAAGGTACCAGGGGGCTGTATACATGCATGAGCTGTATGCTCGTTAGCATGGCGTGTGACAATCCAATCATAAACACCAGAGCGGGGTGTGAGGTGTACAGTGACACCCCTCAAATAAAGCGGACTGGTGCATGGCAGGTGAGGTGGAGCAGGTGGAGTGTGTGGTGCCATGCTCGCTTGGCAATTTGATGCTGCTGTAATTTAGGAGTAGCAATTTCCTGCAGCAGTGTCTCTGAGCAGTATTACAGAGGAATCCGTATAGTAATTCATCATTCCTTGGTTCCTGCTGTTTGCTGATGTAACCTGCGCAAGCGCACGATTGTAATTGCAAATCATTGTATTTGTGATCTGCAACTTTTTAGTGCTTGTTTGGATATATATGTATATTAATATATATATATATATATATATATATATATATAAAATGAAGATTTATGAATGAAAGTATATAGCTGCGTGTTAGACGTGTTAACAAGTGTTCCTCACCCTGCATCAATATGGATGAATTTAACTTGCTACGCTTGCCTCTGTGGCAGTGCCGAGGCAGATAAAACACTTGGCCCATCGCTGCTCTGTCATTTTATTTATAAATATATTTATGGTCCATACTTTAAATTCTGATGATCATGCCTGGCTTCCAGCTTAAGCTCCTGGTTGCTGACACAGAAGAGCTTTCCCCTCTTCTCTCACTCTCTTTTGCTCCTCTTTTTTTGAATTCCTTTGCTGTATTTTATGGTTTCTTATGGCCTGCTCCCTCCTCTCTGTATGTACCGTCAAGCACTTTTTATGTTGTACTTTCTCTCCCTCCTGATTTCCAGAAATTAAGGCACTTGATTTTGCAGTCTGATGAGCAATTTGTGTCGTATTTGCGAGAGCAAGCTGTGATTTTCTTTGAATCACAATGCATGCACATCTGGACTGTGAAGCTGCTTGCGCGATTTTTAGTCCATATTTACAATGTTTTTGTGCCTTTTAATTGCCCAAAGGCTAGAAATATCATAGAGCACGCTGGAATGAAGCACTGTGGAGAAGACAGCTGTTTGGGCATCCAGTCACACACAGCACAGACTCCTGTGCAGCCGTGTATATTTAGTCTCATTTGAAAGCATTTTTCTTCTGCTGTGAATCAGAGTAAAGAAGTGTGCTGCCACCTCAGCACTTCCTGCTCTCTGCTCCTTAAGTCTGTGTCATTTCTTCGTGAAGTACACTAATGTGGAAGGCACCAGTCGTGTGTGCTTTGCTGATCTGGCATGAATACCCAATGAGAGCCGCAGTAAGAGGGAATTGCCTGTGATGTAAGTGCTGTTTTAACTCTTTCAACGCTGTTAATTATTCATCCACCATCAGTGGCAGTCCAGTGAGGAGATGGGTGATGGCTTGGCAGCAGTGGCTTCTTCCCTTTGAGTCCTTTTTACACCAGTTAAGTTAATCTCAGCACAGCACAAGAGGACAGGCTATGAAAGGAGTGTGAGAGGACAAAGAAAGTTTGTATCCAGATAACTCTTACCTCCTTCTCCTTCTTCTTCCTTTTCCTTCACTTTTCCTTTTCCTTCTCTTTCTTCTCCTCCTCCTTTGCCTTCGCCTCTTCCTCTTCCAGCTATTTCGTGTCTCCAAGTCAAAGCACTTGTGGCAAATTTTACTGCTCCAGCAAACAACTCACAATAGTAAAACTGACAATCTATATCGACACTGACTGACATAGAGGTGGGAAAAGTTTAATTTTATGCAAATGAGTACCAGTAAGAGTGAGTCAGTGTAACTAATCTCATCCGTCTTCTTCGTCTTGTCTACAGTATCTCACAAGAGAAAATAACGTTACTGTGAGTGATTTCACTTTTGTATGTTTTGTTTCTGCCCACATACAGTGATGTAAATTAAAACAGGATGCCTAGCAAATAGTGTCATAAATTGTCAGCATTCTGAGTGAGTTTGATTAATGGATTAATGATTGTTTATTTTGTTCATGATATGATGTATTATGCACTGCTGCAATTTATATACAAACATTTTCCCCTGTGGAATGATTCCTTGTCAAAATACAATGATGTCTTATTTTTACTGGCAGTACATCTCATTTGTTAACATAGTTTTTAAAAACTATGGGCAGTTACGCAGCCCAACAATAACGTTTAGATGTCCAGAAAACTGTAGATTTGTGTAAAAAAAATTAGTAGTAGTATTATTATGTGCCCTGTTTATTTGTTGAATAAATTAGTTACACTATTGATTGGCTGCACATTCATTTTGCACTATTTATAATTGTTTGAATTGACCATTTTTCTTGCAATCTAAATTTCATAGCCTTCTTTAATAGACTTTGTTTTTTTAAGATGTGTTGAGTTACTTACCATTCTGTTGCTGTTTAGCTGTTTTTAAATGCAAGAACATGTTTAGTGTGAACACCCCATAAGAAACGCTTCTGTTCGGACATGAACCAAAATCAGCCTAATTAGAGCTTCCTTAAGTCTAACTTGTCAACTAATCGTTTAGACAACATACCGACTAATCAATTTTGAAAATGTGTAATTTTGAAGACCCTTAGTAAGGGGAAATGTGTAAATTGACAGAGCAGGAGATAAAAAAACCTCCCTTGAAATCTGCAGCAAGTTCTGTGCTGCATTTTAATTTGGTTTTAATGGTGTATGTATTTCCCTATTCTATTTGTTACATTTTGTTGTGAGAAACCTCTGGGACTGTTGTCATTGTTAAATATTATTTCTATATAATCTTTACTATTGCTTGGTGCAGCTTACTTAACATAAATTTCTAATGGTATTTCTTAAACTCAAGAGCATACACAGTACATGTTTTTTTTCTTGCTTGCTACTGTAGCTTAATTTGTCCCAGTCTCTCATTAGTTCATTGAAAATGCCAGCCAGCTGATTAAAACTTGCAAGTATGAAAACAAACATTTTACACTGCACCTACAAATCACTATAGATGTAGGTTTCAGAGTTAAGCAACCTCCCGCTGGCTTGGTGGATAGATACATCTTGATCCTGGTTTTATCTGTTTTATTCGTTGGACTTCTAAAGGAATAATTAACAAGGATTTAAAATGGCTTTTATGGATCACCTGCTGTCCCCGATATCATTTTTGTGATTGCACAGCAGAAAAGTGGCAGAAACATTGACGATAACGTCTGGCACTGAATTGTCTTGCAAGATCAGTAAGTCCCCAATTAAAGCGATACATCCCTCAGTCTACATAGCTCAGCACCTGGAACCCACAGAGCACATTTTACCACAGCATGAAGGAGACCAAAGAGAACAGAGGATAATCCGTTGCATTCCTCACATCTTGTTAGATTTTGGTAGTCTGTTATATCTATGGTTTCTAGAGCCTTTGGTTGTATTTCAGAAGAATATTTATTTTACTTGATTCTACTTTTTATGCATAGTACATTGTTATACCTTTTATCAGGTAAAAGTCTTTTGGAAATAATGTAAAAGTCAGCACACTGTAAAAAATAAATAGTTGAGAAAGCATAAAAAAAATAAAGCAACTTGATGCAGTAAGACATTTGAGTTCTCTCAACAATAGTATTTTAGTTCTTCTCAGTAAAGATACTTTGTTCAGCCAATGTAAATTGGAAATTCATGCAGTGCTGATTGTCTTATTTTGCTAAAAGAAAAATTCTTGTCACAGCAACTGAAACAACAATTAATGTTGTTGAGGTCATTTATTTTTTTCTGTTTCCTGGAAGAAAAAAAGAATGTTTAAAAAGTCACCATATTATCAATTTTATGTTTATTTACGAATGACAAATCTTAATGGATAAGTTAGTCTAATATGTAGACAACACTGTCTTTGCTTGTAAACAACTTACAAGACTAAGATATCCAGAAAATGGATTTGAGTGGCTGAACATTCAACAACCAACAAATGTTAAAAAGATGAGCTATTAACATCACAGTACAACAAATAACTAACAATAATGTAAAAACAACAACAAAAAAGTTTAAATTAAGTCAGCAAACAGAAAAAATAATACTATAACAGTAACTGCATAATTTATTGCAATGCATGCTGGGAACTCACTATGCCTTAAAATGTCAACAGTATGAAATTCTTTGTTCAGACAACTGTTTTTGACTAGTTGGGACAACATTTGGTGTAATTTTGTTGGTCTGACAAGGGTTTTTATGTTGTTTCAAGAAAATAGCATTTTTTAGTATTTGAGACTCAAAATGTTTCGTAAACTGTAAAATGTACAGTTGCATTTTTTACAGTGCATGAAATAAGACCCTATTTACTTTCTTGCACTTTCGTGCATTTAAATACAATAAAAACAGTAATATTGTAAAATATTATTACAATTTAGCATAGCTGTTTTCTATTTTAAAATATTTTAAAATGCAATATATTTTTGTGATGGTAAAGTTGAATTTCAAGCAGTCATTATTCCAGTCTTCAGTGTCACATGATCCTTCAGAAATCATTCTAATATGCTGATTTGGTGCTCATATAACATTCCTTATTAATAAAAAAAGTTGTGCTACTTAATATTTTTGTATACAAAAATATTGTATACAATATTTGTTGTACAATGTTTGTTGGGTCAGTTACTGACCCAAACTTTTGAATGGTAATGCATATCACATTATGGAAGTGAAACGGCTTGCAAATCCTGTTTCATGTGGACTTGCAAGATGTTTTTGCAATAGTATGTGCTCAGTATGTATAGTTCCAGGTTGGGTCTCAAGATAATCACCCCATTCGAGACCCGTCACTGAGAATCCTCTCAAAATGCACAGATGCATTTGTTATGTCTGACGTGTTACGACCTGGTAAATATTATCATCCTACAAGCAAACAAACAATCCTTTTGGCGGAGATAAAGGTGCAGCTTGCGGTAAGGTAATGGGATGGAGCTATTAGCGGTGCCACTCATTCTGCCAGTCCTGTCAGTGACGCCCGGTCTGACGCCATCTCCCTCCCCTCATCCACCTGCTTATCTCTCAGATAAATTAAGTCAGGCAGGAGGTGGCCAGGCGGGGGGAGCATGCATCCACACCTATCAAGTGATAGGAATACCGTGCACAGATCACTGCTCTATTGACTTTAGTTAATAGCGCTGGGGTACAACGCTGTTGCTGTCATCTCCGTCAGAATTTTGAGAGCCCGTCTGATTGACAGACGCGGGAAGGGAATAAACACCGGCTAATTACATGCAACCGCATGTTTGTCAGAAACCTGACCCCTCACGCCACAGTGCCCGAAACACCACAGATTTAGCTCCCTGCATGCCCCCAAAAACAATAAAAATACCAGCTGTGTGGTCCCGATCACATCCCTGACTTTTACAATTAGCCACCTGCATGTTAGTTAGTGGTCCGCTCTCTGTGAAGCACATATGAGGTCAGCTTCACACACCGCGCCTTTTTACTTCCTCCACGCCACAGCAGTCAATCCCAGGGAGCTCACATGAGGGAATTGCCAATCAAAGAGCATGTCGGGCCCCAGGACGTTAATGGAGGCAGCCGTCAGCAGTAGGAAGCCAGGCTCATGACGTTCATGCTAGCTTTTCAGATGACTCTCCGACAGGTTGACAGGCTCGGAGCCCTGGCTGCGGCCTGTAAAGGTCACCTGTCATGCAGGGTTATATATGTCTGTTTGTTCTTGTATGCTAGAGGAAGAAAATTCCCCTACCAGCCTGTATTCATGCCTGCCGCTCTATTCGATTGCTACCTCATCACCTCTTTGCTAAGCTTAGTCCTAACCCATAGGCATGGTTAGTCATGAATAAATTTTCACCCCTAAGAACTTCAGCTCTGGTCTGAAATTCAGCCAAACATCCTTCTCTCTTCACAGAAGCCAAGATGCCAACCTAATCTTGCGGCTATTTCCTTTTTTCTTTTTTTTTAAGGCGAGGTGCGAGACTGTCCATCAGTCCCTGTGCGATGAGGGTGGTGAGATTAGGACCTGGTTAAGAGGTGTCCATAATTGAATTCCAGACATCTCAATGTGCATTAAGGTGGACAGTGGGACAAGATAAAGCTTTTTCCCAGATGAGAAGTGAGGAGAGGCTTACTGACACTCAGCACCATCAGAGACCATCACGGTGCTAATGCTAAGAGCCGAGGCTCATGGGAAGGAAGCGGTCACCCTGTGAAAACATGTTGATGAGATTCACTCTACCCTAACTCTCACTGTCTGCTTTATCTGTCAGGAGAGAAGAGATATTTTTTAACCTTTTGAAATTGTGAAACACTGTAAATCTGTTCAAACAAAGAATGAAAGTCTGTTCTCAATCCTTAATCTGCTAATTTTCTTACATGTTGAACTTTTAAATCTCAAACTAATTATTTTCCTAATGTTTAATAATATGAGTAAACAAATTAGAATGGCTTATGTACCATTTGCTTTTCAGAAAACTGTAAAAACAATGAGGAAATTTATACTGCACAAGTCCCAAAAGTCCTGTTCTCATCAGCACCTTATGTGAAATGCAAATGCGAACATATCCTTGCCATCATCAAGTCATTGTTACCTCATTAGTGAAATGGCAGGTAATAATTCCTCAGAATATGCGTTTACACTTTGTCGGAAGAACCTGCCAAACAAGGTTGTATGTGTATTTCCTAACAACATGTTTTGCTTACCGAGAAATGCAATAGATTTTTTTTCCGTAATGATTTTTATGGTTGTTTTACAATGCCAGCACACCAGCCATTGTTGTGACTGTTATTAGAAGTATATTCTGCACTACAGGTGTTCTACCTGCTGACCAGGGTTTTCCAAACAGGGCTTTGTCAGGGAACTGCGGGGGGTTTGAGTTAAAGAAAAGCTAATAATTAATTAAGTCAAATGTAAGATTAAATTGAACAAATGGGGCTGCATAATTAATCAAAATAAAACTGAAATGGCGATGCATCTTCTCAAATCGTGATTATCAAATCAAAGGCTGCGATTTAATTCAAGAAGTAGTCTTGCACTGTTTTTCAATGTGTTAGTTTACACATGTACAGCTCATAATACCATTTTTTAAGTGCTCAGTTTAGAGTAAATGACGCTTCTCACAATTTCCATCTCTGTAAGCACTGTGAATTTAATATGCATTAAATGCAATGTGCACTAGGTTCACTATATTTACATTCACATTTGCATAACTTGCAACATTTTTGTGGTTAAAAGGTTATAGCATTTCAGGAATATTCCACCAAAATAAAAGCTTGAGGAACTGAAATGTTAAAATCTTGAGGTTATGAAACGTTAACAGCATTTCAGAGTGAAAAATTCAAGATGTAAATACTTGTATTGCAACTTGTAGTGTTATTTTAAAGTATTCACTCTGTTTTCTGTAGCAGTAGAGTCTTTGTTCTTCGTGTCAGCAGCAGCAAAATGAGCCAATTTAATATTAAATGAAATGTCATATTGCAGATTAAATCACAATATGTGACAATACAATATAATTTTTTAAAGTTGTGCAGTCCTATGTGTATAAATCATTTTAATATAAAGACAATTAAAATACAAATATTCAATATTTTCTGTTTACATGCATGTCATGTGTCATTAACTGACATCAGAGGATCAGATAATTAAAATATTAACTTTAATATCCTATGGGGCTCTTCTAATGGGTTCAGCTGACAGAAACGTTTGGGAAGCTCTTCCACAGACAGATAATTACATTGATTGCTTTGATGCCCCCTTTTTTTTTTTTTTTTTGCTAATGCACGAGGCCTGTTAATTGTTTGAGGGTCAAACAGCTCAAAAGTAAGTTGGGATTGTTTGTTTGTCTAGTAGAGAAGATCAATACAGAGAAGAGGTTGTAAATAAATGGACCATGAAAACACCTGTGCTGGCAACAGAAGCAATCCAGACCCTGCCACCCTAAAACGCCACCACCAGGAGTAATGTGCAGCCTTGAAAGCTGTTACTCAGGCCCGGGGAAAAGTTTGGCCTGGGTTTGAAGGATGTGGAGTGTCAGTTTTGTTCATGTTGGAGGAGTGGGAAGGCTTGGGCGGATGCTGGAACTCTCAGTGGAGCATCCAGCAAGTGTCTTTACTTTAGAGAGAGGAAGATCAAAGAGAGGAGTTTAAAGAGAAGGGGGGTGGGGGCGAAGCTTAAAAGTCTCCCTGCGGTTTTGGGTTTTGGGAGCGATCCAGGTATACCGCTAGTGTGCTGATGTGTTGCGCTGTTGTTCTGTTCGTTCCCTTTTTATTTTCTCTCGTCCTGCTGAACTTGGCCAAGCTTTAAATTTGCAAGGTTCATCAAAGTTGCAGCCCAAATTGCATCTTTTACCTCTCACTGTGAGCTTGCTCAGTTTTATGTAGGGTCTTCTCCACCGGCTTATATAATCTCCGAGAGGGGTTTATGAGCAAGACATTCATATTTTGTAATAGTTCCACATCTAGATCCCTTTATTTTCCAAAGTGAATTTTGCCTCATTTGCAATATCATAATCATAAGGCTTAATCAGACACTGTTTATGCAAACAACCCGCAGTACCCCCCTGTGAATGGCTGCTGTTGTGTCTCTTCACCCCTGAGGATGACAGAAAGCGATGCGACAGCTATCTCTGACACCGGAGTTATCTGCAAAGAAACGGCAGGTCAGAGGGTGGAGTGCCATTTAAAGCTTATAACGCACACACAAAGGCTTGTTCAGTTCCAGTCACTCTGATAGGCGTTTAATGACTCCGTGTCACATAAGTAGCCAGCCAGCGAGTAGAATGTGTGTTTTCTCTGGACACTTGAGTGTGTGTGTGTGTGTGTGTGTGTGTGTGTGTGTGTGTGTGTTTGTTTGTCTTAATTACCTGTCATTTGTGCCGCATGCTGAATGTTGGCGGCACAGAGTCTGACATGTGTAGTCGGCTGGGATCCAGAAGGTTGCCATGGCGAGGCGACTCTGCTGTTCATAGACTGGAGAGTGGCTCATTAATGACTCTCTTAGCAAAGCCACCTGCGGTACCTCATTGGGTTATGCTTTACTACCTCAATTATGCATTACTGCCTGACTTCTTTTCAGAATAGAAACAAAAACAAGAGAACAAAGGAGGGGAATAGTGAAAGAGTTGGTTTGTGTATATCACAAATTCCTATTAACTACATGAGGATAAGAATAAAAAAGGCAGATGATCTGAAGAGGTTGTGAAGGAAGCCTTGCTTTCCAAAGCTTACTGTATGTATGCAAATAAATGTTTAATGCTGTTAATCGTTTTGACAGTATAATTTATTCATTCTGAGAATTCCGTCAGAGAACTGCAGGTCAGTTCCAAAAATATGTTTACAAAAATATCTTAAGTTATATTTAATTATTGCAGAGTTGCATTTGAACGCATAAAGAATCTTTTTGTGTGTGTGTGAGATTAGCAAAGGGCACTGCTGCAGAAATCTGTCTCTGTCCGGTGTCTTTATATCACCTATATGCACATATATTCAGCTAATGTCATCCAGACAAATTGCTGAATCCAGTGTTAATACATTGCTTTGTTTTCTTCCATTAAATAGGAAGTAAATGCTTTCACTACAAAATATTGTGATTAATTGCAATTGACAGCGCTAATTCTCCTGTTCCTCCAAGGCTGTTGTACTTGCATTTATTTCTACGTAGTTGGCAGAGACACTTTCCTCATCATCATAGCAAAGCAATTAGCAACATGTTAAAAACCTCTCAGAACACCTTAGCAATCACATAGAAACTTGGCAGGCACTCTACTATTGTAGTTATAGATTTGTACTTGTATACACTGCCGTTCAAAAGTTTGGGATCAGTAAGATTTTTAATGGAGTCTCTATGCTCATCAAGGCTGAGTTATTTGGTCAAAAATACAGAAAAAAGCAGTAATATTTTGAAATATTATTGCAATTTCTAATATTGGTTTCCTATTTTAATATACTTAAATAAAAATATAATTTATTTCTGTGACGCAGTGCTGAATTTTCATCAGCCATTACTCCAGTCTTCAGTGTCACATGATCCTTAAGAAATCATTCTAATATTCTGATTTATTATCAGTGTTGCAACTGTTGCTGCTTAATAAATATATATATATATATATATATATATATATATATATATTTTTTTTTTTTTTTGTAAGCTGATACTTTTTTCTATGATTCTTTAAAAAGTTAAAAAGAACAAAATTTATTCAAAATAGAAATCTTTTCTATCTAAAATAGAAAAGTCTTTACTATCACTTTTTATCCATTTAACACATCCTTGCTGAATAAAAGTATTAAATTCTAAAAAAATTTACTGACCTCAAACTTTTGAATAGTAGTGTACTGTATATTGTAACACAACATTTCTATTTTGAATAAACACTGTTCTTATTAACTTTTTATTTATCAAAGAATCCTGAAAAAATATCACAGGTCCCAAAAAAGATTAAGTAGCACAACTCTTTCGAACATTAATTATAAATCAGCATATTAGAATGATTTCTGAGGGATCATGTGACACTGAAGACTGGAGTAATGATGCTGAAAATTCAGCTTTGCTTCACAGGAATAAGTACAATTTTAAAGTATATTAAAATAGAAAACTGTTATTTTAAATTGCAGTAATATTTCATAAAATTACATTTTTTTTCTGTATTTTTGATCAAATAGATACAGCCTTGATGAGCATAAGAAACTTCTTTAAAAAAAAACATTAAAAATCTTACTGATCCCAAACTTTTGAATGGCAGTGTACATAAAAGTGGTGTGCGTTTGTTTTCATACATGTACAATATATGGCTAAAATGATCTGTCATCCCCTTCTAATAATGAGTTTAAAAATAAATCTTAATGCTACACCACAGTTTCATTATTAAAAAGTATTTGCTTCCAATTGTTTAAAAAATGTTGTGGGAGAAATTTTTCTGTTTCAAAATGATAATACTTTTAGCCATATATTGTTTATCTGGGTTTGTGTGCATCTGTGATAGGGATAGATATCTTTTCGGATTGCATAACCTGGACCACTGATTGTGGAGTGAAAGTTTGGAGTGCTGAGGTTTGAGCCCACATACTCATTCATTACCTTTTCAGTGCATCTTCAACTTTCTCTCATCCAGAGGTGGATCCTGTTCCACTCTCAGCCCTCACCTCTCTGCTCCTCTCTGATTGAGCACACCGAGAGAGCCAGTAAACAAAGTCCATCCAAGTCCGAGGCCAGCAGCTCCTATCTTTTATCTGCTGAATGTTTACCTGGGGCCACTGTTCAGACTCCTATAGCCCGAGCATGCAGTGATCGACGGCTGGGAGATTTTTTAAGTTTTCAAGCAAAGGCTTGACCATAGAGGCATTTCTAAACAAGGTGACTCGGCCTCAAGCTTGTCCACGGAGACACGTGGCTGGCCTGGTTAAGGGAATGATTGATTGGATGTCTGAGATTGACAAGGAGAGCTTGACTTGGCAGATAAAAATGGCCTTGCTTTTAGTAGCACAAGTATTCTAGAGTTCAGCCACACACATAAATGAGAACATTAAAGTTTTGGCATAATCTTTTGCTGTCAGTAATGAAAGGTTTCTTTTCACACTCTCCTCCCCTTTGCTGTCTTGATGGATTTTTAAAGACAGTTCCTCTTTGGCAGTAATCATGATGATGCAGTATACTGGACACAATTTATGATGTATGCACAGTGTTCTTTTTTTTTGATGAAGTAATTCTTTAAATGTAGTCAGTATTTCATCATGTCAAGTGTATTACTTTTAGTCAGTTTTACTCTGACTAAAATAGCATCTAATGTTTTACACTTTTATCAACATTTAAACAAGAACATTAAAAATAATCATAACATGAGTACACAACTGTAATACAGCCTTTGAGAGTTCTTTATGCTTCAGTTATTTTTTATGCTTTTAGTGCATTGTTTTGGAAAGAATCCTGACTAGCACGTAAATTAATTTGTGCATTTATGTCATTTTGTGCAGATGTCATTTATTTAATTTATTACATTTATATTGTGTATTTATCTTATTAACCTCATATGTGCAGTATAAGATGTGTCTAGGTGAGTTAATTAACTCGCTAGTAAAGCTCTATAGTTTACTGGTATTCATCTTTAGCTTACAAAGGTCAAACGGGTCAATCCCAAACATTCACTGTAATTGGATTATTTGAAGCATTTTCTCAGCATAAAATTTTTAGTGCATTGTTAATATCAGCCCGTATTGTTTTTATCCATGTCATATTTCTGTCAACAGTATATTCTAATTAAATAGTTGCACGTTTTTTGTGCAACTTTAACAGTTTTTTAACAGTTTTTTGTCAGTAATTTTGTTGACAAGACTGACACTGCACAGTATACATTCAGCCAATCCAGCCATCTGCAACCACAGAAAAGTTTTGTGACAAAGATTATTTGTCCGGACAACCGAATGGACACTGTGTGCTTCCTTTTACAAGGCCAATTCAGTGTACAGCCACAGCGCTTTCACATCAGAGATATCAACTGAAAATCTGCTGCTAAGTGTTTTTCTGAGCTGACTGAAGTGTGTTAAATAACAAGAATACCCTTTCCTTAGAGAGATGTGTAGAACTCTTCCATGCACACACGCAAACACGCACACACATGACCGCCTCGTCTCTCCTGTACTGATTGTGAGGGCGGCAATGGTCTGGAAAGCAGACATATCTGGTGTTGAAATTGAATCTCGTGCTGCGTTTGCAAGGGAAAATCCAAAGTGACAGAAAAGCAGATAATAGGTTTGCTGTAGCTTCACGCCTGAATGTATGTCCACACAGGGCAATTTCTAAAACAATGCAGTGCTTGACGTTTTTATGACAGCCTTTTTTATTGTACTTTTCCCATTACGCTCATGTGCACTATACACTTCAGTCAGACATCTCCAAAGCGTTCAGTTATCTTAACTCCCCCACTCCTCGGGCGTGAGAGAATCTCATCAGTCCTCCTTTCTCCCCCTTCTCTCCCCTGATACCCACCCATTACTTCCTCCACTTTCATTTCCGACATCTCTGCACTTTTCTGTCCTGTGCTTTTGAGCTCACCCTTAACATTTACTTCCTTCTATTAATGTCCCCCTTTTTCCTTTCCATCGCTGGATTGTCTCTTTCTCTCTGAAATGTTTTTGAGCCTCTCCCTTTCTCATTACTTCCTCTTTGCTTATCTCCCCTGTGTTCTCTCTCTTTTACACTGTCTGTTTCTCTCCGTCTCCCTCTCAGTCTCGATCTCTGCCTCTCTTTCTGACGGTGACCTTGAAGGTTTTCCCTCCGCTGTGTGTTCAGACACAAAGCACTCTGCTCTCTTCCCCCTCTCTGTTTTCCTCACACAGCCCAACCTGCCTGCCTGGGATCCTGTAATGCCCCCACTCATGTTTCAGCTTTTAAAACTGCAGGAATACAATGGAAATATGATTCATTACATCTAAATCTGATAATGCCATATCAAACCTGAAAGTTTATCGTCCCTTTGTTTTATAATAAGAATGAGTTGATGGAAATCGCATAAACTTTCAACTCATCTTGTAATTCACTTAAATGGGCTGTTTAGATGTTAAATGAGGGCCAGTGCTTTTAGACATGCTCAAAAGAACCTGTAAGTAAGGGATAATGTTCAGTCGGACAGTCGTTATGTGTTTGGGCTTATTTTGCGACAATGACTAACATAAAATATTGATTTGAGTTTAAATGAGTGCATTATGTAAGAAGAACGTGGCCACCGTTTATCAGTCATTATACAACAAATATTTTGTCAATGCCACAAATTGGCCAATCAGAATAGAGTATTCCAAAGAGTCGTGTAATAAAATGAAACACAAGGCCTACAAACTTTATCAGTCTGTCTTGCTGATTAGAGCTGACACTTCATGTCTTTTAATTTCCCTCGTAACGGGTGATGTGATTGTTATGCGCTGAAAACAAAACTAATTGGAATTTGTTATTGAATCAAGGCCAATTAATTTAGCGCCACACGTGACACGTGTGATACAAAGAAAGACTTTTCATGTGAATCATTTTGCTGAGCAAGAATATTTCATTTTATCAGGTTGCCCATTTCTCACATTTAATGCACAGAACAACATACCAGTGTTTATCATTGGTTATTGTGGCTTATTGTTTTTCCTGCTTTAGATGAGCTCATAAATAATAGCCCCTTACCAAAGGTCACCCCTCTATTGTTTTCAAATGAGAGCAGCGGACATGTTTGGGCTCCATGTCAGATGGCAACACCCTCAAGAGCATATTTTTGCATACACTAATGAGCGTAAGTGAAGTAGATGAAGGTAATCGAATGAAACAATACCTAGGTACGAGAAGACGGGAGCATTATCACACAGCTCTGTAATTAGAAAGTGCTTTCTAGTTTTTTCTTCATTTCGGTCTTCCTTTCTCTTTTCATGATAAACCAAGTCAAAGACAAACCCAAGCAGAAGCTATAGGTTCATATCTTGCTCTAATGTGTATATTGGTTAATTAACTCAAATACTCATTTAGATTACATCTGTTCTGGTTTTTCTTTGAGTTGTCCTCTAAACAGCGGTGAGTTACAGAGGTACCACCTTGCTTAACATAATTCATCATATTCTCTTGCAGTTGTATGAATTGGAAACAGTATCTATAAATCACGTTATGTATGTAAGGACTTTGTTAGCACAGAATTGACTTTGAATATCTTTCCTGCCTTGGAAATTCTGAAAGTCAGCTCAAAGTAGCAATTAAAGACACACTGCAATGACCCACTCCAAGAACTTGTCCTGTCGCCTTCTAGACTTAGTGAGGTTTTGCTCCCCCTACTTTAAATACAGTGCTGGAAATCTATTGCAACATGATCCTGTATGAATGAACCATCCATCTGTCTCCAAAATCACTGCTAAAATCCCAGCCTTTGAGCGTACTCTCCCACTCATGTGGTAAATAGTCTGGCATTAGCAGAATTGAGAACAACCATCTCATCAGTCTTGGTGTAATCAAGGGCTTGGCCCTCGGGTCAGTAGCATGTATATGTGTGTGTGTGTGTGTGTGTGTGTGTGTGTGTGTGTGTGTGTGTGTGTGTGTGTGTGTTTGTGTGTCAATAAGCCTGAATCACTGATATGATGGCGGCAGCAGCTGCATGAGCCCAAGGACATGAGCGTTCTCTGTGCTGTCTAGAGCAGTGATTCTTAACCAGGGGTGCATGTAGAGAGAGTCCAGCAGGTACCTAAATTTGATTTCAAATTTGAAAAGATTAAAATAAAAAATTAAAGTATAAAGTAAAATTTGAATAAATTAAAAATATAAAAGTTAAAATAATCACAATTTACATTTTGACATTCTTAAAAAATAATAAAAAAAAGGAACACATCCTGTTTGGTGTTGATTCAGGGGATACTTGAGTCTAACTGATTGGAAGTACTTGTTGGCAAACACTGGTTTAGAGCATTTGTTTTCTGTTGATTTAAAGTTTTCTGCTAGTTGATTGGCTGAGACAGATACATACAGATATAGATAAATAGATAGATATAGATAGATAGTGTGAGACCACTGAGCATTGGATGATTTGTTAGCACTTGCACTGGTCTCTGTACCTCCCAAACCTCTGTCTCTTTCTCAGTTTAACCTCCTTTGTCTTGCTCTCTCACTGCTGTATATTTAATTGTCTGCTGGATGAAAAGCCAGGCCCCATTTTCAATTACAGTAAATTAAGTGCACAATAAGGATTAGGATCCATTTCACAACCATCTTTAATTGAACCCTGCCAGTGTTGCTTGCTTTGTTCAACAGCGTTAAGAATGAGTTTGGGTTTGATGGAGCGATACGTCGTTCAGCGCGTTCTCTGGCTTTCCACTCCTGCCTGTGTTTACTCTCTATCAAAATTCTCACTGCTGAGTCCTTTACCAGGCAGACAGCGTGATGAGCCACCTGATTGGTTGGCATGTATGCCGTAATCAGTTAAATGACAGACAGGCTCACAGCTGCACAGTGCAAGCTAAGCCAATTGTGTTACAATTAGAGGCAGCTATTTTAAGTTCCTGAGCAAAAAATGGCTTTCAGATGAATAATTTGGCCTGCAGGCATCATCATTATGCAAAGGCTTTGAAAACTTGTTTGTTCCTCTGTTTAATTGAGCCACTCTGCCCCCCTGCTTTCTCTCTGGTCTGGGACAGGGATGACTAGGACACATTTTAGGACATCACCTAGAATACCACCCATGTGCAGATGAGTCATGTGATTAGTGCCTCTGTGGCACCACAGCTATAACTTGTAGTGCGAGGGAGCTTGACCTTTCATAATAGGCCTGTGTGGATCTGAGAAAGAAGGGAACCAATATTACATCGGCTCTCTGAAGCAAGTGCAACACGCCAATTGGGAACAATATCCAGAACAGTGGGATGGAGGAAAGAAGTGCTGAGCGAGGAAAGAACCTGGCTCTCATTGCAAGAGAGTGAAGTGGGCAAGCGGTGTCACTTAATCCAGCACTTGTGTCAAATGTTGATTTGACAGAGCCACTGGGCCGCTGTGTAGACAGCGAAAGGTCATCTATGCCTGCCCCTATTCAGCAGCCATGACCTTTCACTTCGGTGTTGGGGATTGATGTGGCCAGAGGGGTCCAAGACCTTCTCTGGGACCTTGGTTTGTGTTCTGCTGGGAGATGAGCTATTAGAGCGCTGTTTAAAAGAGAACAAAATTCTTTCTACACACTTACACCATCTGTCAACCATTGGTCACATCCAAGAGTTTCGAGTTAATCAATTTAACAGACTTTTTTGAGGAGTGAACATTTGGTTTTGTGGTTTTCCCTGTTGAAAGATAACATATGTTGTTTCTCACATACTGGTCCAGCAAGACTCCACCTTTTTTAGCTTTACTGGACAACCCAGTACTTGGTCTAAAGGCTTCTCTTTGGGTAGTCTTCTGCTAAATATGTTGGAAATGTTTGGTAGAAGTGCTCCGAACACTCAGGGTAAGTGTTTGCAACAGCTGTACAGCTGCAAATAGTGATGCTCCCCTTGGTGGCCTGGAGTGGAGGCTTGGTGAGCCAATCCAGCAGGCCTGTCAGAGCCCTGTAATAAAGGACGCTCTCAATCAGGACACATCCACTCCCTTCAGCTCAGTGCAGGCCTTCACAATCACTGCCTGGCAAGCCACGGGAAAGCAAATGAGTTTGCAGTCTAGACATCTGTGCTGCTGGTGGCAGGCTGTAGGCAGGAAAGCCTACTGTGTCCCCACAGCAAATGAGCTGAGTGACTCACTTCATCACAGCCAGGGACTTCCTGTTTGACAATATGATATGATTTGGACAAGAATGACATCTTATCAGAAAGCAAAATTTACAGTGCCATTAATGGAGATGATTTTGTCAAGTTGGGGTTGTTCTGAATTATATTTCCACTTTTTTCTAGTTACGCTTTGCTCTACGCAGGAATATCTAGCCTAAAACATTTTGTGAGCAATTTTTTTATTCAGTCAATCAGTTAAAAAATGTTCTGAATCATTAGTTAGCAAATCAGTCTTAATCCAAATCATATCTATATCTAGCAATCAACATGAAGGGAAAATTCATTTGAAATTCATTGGTTAAAAAGTGTGGGAATCCTGTGATGTTCATACATTTTTAATTAGATTAGAAATTTAATTTCATTAAATTTAATTAAAAATGTATTTCATTGTACTATTACAATGTTAAATTGAATAAATGTATTAATGTTGTTAAAAATAGCTGTATTAAACATTTAATTTATTGTATGCCTTAATGTTAACTTTGACAGCCCTAGCTTTAATTCTTGGTCTGGTGTGCAAATGGAAGTGTCTGGTATTAAATTGCCTTTATGTGCTGAGGAATATAACATCTGTATACAAAGCTGAATAAAAATAGTTCTTTTCCCTATTGACCTACCACAGTGTCCACTGGTAAAAATCATCCTCTTAAAACCATTGGAATTGGCTGCATGGGATAAAATGTGCAATTTTCCTTCTGTTCCTTTAAGTATGCTGTTTTGTCTTCATTACAACGGCTCCTGTAGGTTTCCCTTGCGCTTACAAACTCAGGCTGATTGTGTGTCCTGAACGCCAATCCTGAACCGGGCTGTTTTCTGTACAGCAGAGCCCCATTTTGAAGGCAGAGGCGGAGAGCAAGTGTTTGTTATGCAGGTTTAATTATGTCCAGGGGGCCTGAATGTGTAGGCCCTGTGCAGACTCTCCCTCTTTTGCCCTCAATCCACAGCGGACAGGCTTGATGTCTTTTTTTCCCCTTTCCTTTTGCAGTGAGTGAGGCAATTAAAGGTCATATCAATTAGAGCATGTTGCAGTCTCCAGCCTCATTGTAAAACAGCTTGCTCCCGTGTACGAGGGGCGGGCTGGAATGCTTTGTGCGAGCCGAAACCTCCAACTCGCAGTGTAATGGTGATGTTTACAGAAGGCGCTAGGCCCTTCGTGATTGAGCGGACATGGCAGTCAGGGCGATGTGATGGAGATTAATGGGGTGATGCTGGGGTTAATGATGGCCCGTCCAAACTGTAATCACACACGTCTAATCCACAGGTTTTTCCTCTGTTGATCAGGGTGATGTATTGGTGAAGTTTGGTTCTCTGCATAAAACATTGTTTTTTAGTTTTTTTTTCCTCTTTCAAATTATTCTCCAAGTTACATTTCCATGATTGCCGAGCGTTTGAGTCAGGGCCAGGCGACAGCGCGGTCTGATTTATTGTGCAGGGTTGCACAACAATCTCTCTCGGTGAACGTAAGGCTTCTTATTTAAAGTTCTTTTATGTCTCTGCTAACAATAATGCACTCACGGCCGCATGAAACAAGAATTGTTGTCACTGATGATCCTCCAGTCCTAATGAAGAAACATGTGCCAGACAGTACAAGCCAATAGGTAGTACATTATATTGGCTGCCATGCATATTTTCACAATACTAGTATTTGTACTGTAGATGGTGAAACATTTCTGTTTCCTTGGCAATGGAGTAAATGCAGCCTGGATGAGGTGTTAAAGGAATATTCTGGGTTTAATACAAGTGAAGCTCAATCAATAGCACTTGGGGCATAATGTTGATTACTACAAAAATATATTTGACTGTTTTGGACAGGACTTACAATGGAAGTAAATGGGCCCAATTTTGGAGGATTTAAAAGCAGAAATGTGAAGCATGGAATTTTAGAAAAGCACTTAAATTAATTCTACTGTACTCAATACTTTGTATTACTTGAGTTATAAAGTTGTTCTGTTTAGTTGTACGATTATTTCAGGGTTTTGTGGTGTTATGCTGTCATGGCAAATATATACCAACTTTATACAGAAAATGTTAATAGTGCTTCTCTGTATTCAGAAAAAAGGGGACATGTAAAAAATTATTTCTGTAGTGGTCAGCATTGCACCAAATGTTGTTAACTGAGCTTGACTTGTACTAAACCTGAAATATTCCTTTAAATAAAGCTGTACAGTATTCAGTTCAACAGAATCCAGTTTTCTAGGAATGAAATGAGGTCATAATGCTTTTAACCAAACAACATCTTCTCTTTCATGATAATTGTTGATGTTGAGAACAGGAAGTGTATATTCTCTATTGAGAGCAATAGCAAAAAGATACAAAGTACACACTTCATCAGATATGTGTCTTAAGATAAGCAAGCAAGTGCATTTTTTTTTTTCGTTTTTTTTTTTTCTGAATACATTAAGTGTGATAAAAGTGTCAGCGAATCCGGTGAATGAAAACTAAGTAGTAGTTAACCGTCCCCTGTTGCTTGTGTTAAGAACTATAAAGGCCTCATGAATAAATTAAATATTCCAATGATGCACATGCAAACATGCCACGTTTAACGCATAACCAGGCATCACATGGAAATAAGGTATGGGAGCCCATGGTGGCTTTTTGCCTCGCAGGTTATGATAATTGCCTCAGTCTGGTTTGAGTGACAGGTGAGCCAGGGGCAGGCTGGGAGTGCACTGAGCAGTTTACAGGTACCTCCTCCCCGTTTCCTGTCTCCCTGGGGAACTCAACTGTGATTGTGTATGTTGCTGCGAGGGAGGAAACACACAAACTCCCTCGTTAGTTGTAATTGATATTGGACTGTATTATGCCCTTGCAGGGTGCTGTGACATGTTTATATGATAGTGTCATATCGCAGGGCTCAACGAACATTCTGACGGTTAAAATGCTAATCAGATGTCACCCTGTTTATAAAGAAAAGGAAGTTGTCTGTGTTTCTGTGAGGTGAGAGTGCAGCTAAAGATACAATGGCCCATTTTATTACATCTTGCTCTTGATAAAGCAAAGCAGACAGGGTTGCAAACTTGTCACCTTTCCGGGAAAATCACAGTTTTGCATCCAAAATAAGTTTACCGCCAACGTAAAAGCTCTATGGTTTAACTTTACTGACATAATTTGAAAGCAAATAAATGAGGGCAACTATTAATATTGTAATTTTGCTGGTCGATGGTTTTTGTTGTTCATGTTTGGTATTTTCATATTTTATTCATTAAATATAACAATCTTTTTATATCGAATTAAACCTTAATGAGGAATGTTATTGTGGCAGAACAGTGGAGTGTCTGTCTACTACAGACAGTAATATTGTCTAGAGTGTTTTTTTTAAATCCTTCTTTTCCTGCGTGCAAATCTGTTTCTGTCTGAATGGTGTCTGAGGTTAACTCTTTACATAAAATGTGTTGCAACACCAAGCTTTCCACTAACTTTCAAATCTTCTCTCTCCTCTGTTCCATGTCTGCTCTGGACCTGTGGCTCCTTGGAAATCTGGCATCCGCTGCTACTCCACAGGTAAGAAAATATTTGGCAATGCTTGATTTAACTTCAGCTGTTCAGGGGCATATGTTCCACCAGTAGGGCCGCTTTGGTCTGATCTGAACGTCAATAATCTCCTCGGCTTTGTCAGCCGATGCGGGTGCGAGAGGCCGCGAGAGCGTGAGGCATCTTGCGAAGTTTGTAGATGTCAGTAAGAGAGCTGTCAGCAGGCCTCTGCAGTCGTTGTTGTTTTTGTTGTTGTTTTTCAGTCCATGGTGAATGTTAATGGTGGAGCCCCTGCGGCAGGGAGAGCTGGCTGAGTTATTATGGAGGTGGTGTGTGGCCAGGGGTCCCGGGGGCTTATCGTAATGAGACGGACCGGGGAGCCGGGCTGTGATCTGACTGGCATTGAAGCAAGGGTGCCTCAGCAGGACCCCTGCTCTCCCTGCTGGTGTCCGACCCTGTGCCTGTTTCACTGCATGAGTGTTTTGTTTTACTACATACTGGAGAGGCTGTTCTGGAGAGCTTTTCAGTTGGCCATTGATCCCAGGTCTCTCCACAGGCCGCGGTGTCAACAACCCCTCCTAACTGCGCAGTCCTCACTGAGGAGTAACTGAAAACTAGGCAAATATGTCAATAGTTGTGTGCAGTCAATCTTCAGAAAGTGATTCATTTGAAATTACTATTATTAAGTAGCTAGTCTAAAATTTCTTCTTTTGAAGAAAGTTCATGTACATTACCATTTAAAAATTTGGCGTCTTTTTTGGAAAGAAATGAATACTTTCAATTCAGCAAGTATGCATTAAACTGACCAAAAGTGAAAGTTAAGACATTTGTTTTGTTAATGTTTATAGTGTTACAAAAATTTGTAACATGTATATTTTAATGTTACTGTTTTTTTGGTCAAATAAATTAGCTTTGGTGAGCATAAGATACTTCTTTCAAGACCATTAAAAATCTTCTGACCACAAACTTTTAAACAGTAGTGTAGATTTAATACAGATACACTACTGCACTAAAAAATGTTTGTAATTTTTATGGATAATTTATTTTTTGAGTAAAGTACATGCAGTAATATCCTGTTAATTGGTTATATAAGTTATCTCACAATAATCAGTGAAAACTGGGTTAACATTGCATTGCCATTGCATTGGCTTTTTGGAAGTATTTGTTTTAAAGAAGTATGAATAACCATATAATTGTTTAAATTGAAACAATACTCAAGAAAATGCATGCACTTTTTTACAGTAAATTATTGGTTTAATTACCTTTCTTTCTTTCTTTCTTTCTTTCTTTCTTTCTTTCTTTCTTTCTCTTTTTTTAAGGGAAGAATATGAGGCACCTTATTATTTGATAAAAAAACAAAACAAAACAAAAAACTTTCCCAGAAGTCCCTCAATGTGACACACCATTTTTTTTTTTTTTTTTTTTTACCATAACTTTAATACTTTTTTTTTTTCGTGTGCAGATTTGTAAAGTCTGTAACAGTGTTGCAGTAATGATTCCATCCACACAGTCAGGTTTAGGTCAGCCTGTTCTTTCCCTTGGCTTTGTCCATGGACTTGTGGAGAGAGCAGTCACACCTTTGCACATTTATTTCACAGATGTCTCTGTGGTTTGCCGAAATGTGGTGGTGGTAAATGTCAGCTCAGAGGGAGCACACAAAACCTGACTCTGTCCTCATTACACACATCAGCAGAGCCAGTGTAATTCAAGCATGCAAGCCAACACACCATAGAAACTACACCTGGCCATCCTTGTATGCGTTTAGACTCTTGTTACGATGCACGAGTGAGAGACGCCCACTGTTCTGGCTGTTACAGCTGGATGGGGCGTTGGTCAGCGAGCGCACAGACACCACATGAGTGAGTAAGACAGATGGGGATTGCCTTGTGGTTTGGATATACAGATTTATGATAACAGGAAGTGTGGCTCGGAATAAATTGTCTGTGAACTATGCGTGTGTCTGTGTGGGAGAAGATGACAAAGTGCTGGGCGGGACGGTCTCGGAGCTAAATCCTGAAAAGCTGAGAGCTTGTTGGCTCACCAGGTCCCAGCACAGCACATTGTTGTTTGAATTGATTTTGTCTTACTTAAGCTCCCTGCATTGTGTGTGCTGCTGTTTTGTGTCCTTGCTTTCACTTTGAACCCCAATTCATCTGCCACAGGACCTCAGCTTGTCTCTCATATATCTTCAGTACTGAGATGTCTGAAGATGTTCTTTTCATTTGACAAAACTGACAGATATCAGAGATTATTGAATGAATACAGTGTCTTATCTAGTAGGAATGTTCAAAACTACGCAATTTCAAATCCAGCTACACTGGAAGAAAAAAAATCCGTAGAATATCATAGGCATGTATTTTTACAGGCTTTTCTTAGAGTATAGTGAAGTATGCTTGAAGTATGCATAATGATAGAAACACAACAGGGGTTTTGAAATCAAACGGCAATTTCCTTTAAGTAATCTATTGTTCAGGGCAGTCAATTTAAAAAGTGGTGCTTTTTGGTTGTTGTAATGTTGCTTTGGTAGTCATACACAGGTAGCTTCAGATTTCTTGACTCTGATTCCTAATTTTCAGTGCGAAACATTGAGAATCCACTTCCATGTTGATATTGTTTAAACAGTTTTTATACATTTAACTGTCATCATTTAAAATCTACAGTTATTTGTGCACATTCACCTTTTCCTTGAGTCTCCAGACAGGCCGAAATAACCCACAGGAAGTTGAACGGCATTGAGCTATGCTGTTGTTTTATCACATTACAAAAATGTCAAAGCTACATTTTACTTTGTTGCAGTTTACTGTCTTGGCAATATAGTTCTCACAAGGTTTTTTAAAAACTGGAAATTCAATTTACTGAAGACAGCAAGTGTTTTATCTTCAAAACTTTGTTGGTTACCTTTACAATAATAATAATAATAATAAAAACAAAAAACAATCTTTGAAAACTCATAGTCAAAACTGGTCTCTTCAGACCTCCTCTCTACAGTGAGAACATTGGAAAGCATGTAATCTTGACATGTAAATTGAACCTTTTTATCAGTAGCTTATTCACAGCCAATTGTAATTCTAGTTATTGGCCCAATCCCTTTCTGACAAATAGTACCTTTCACGTTTTATCCACTGGGCAAAATTTATGCAGGTTTTTGTCCGTGTGAAAATGGTTTTTGCGGGGTTTGTGAACACTAAGCACACTATCTGTGTTCCCCACAGCTGTCCCTTCATTTCTCATTCTCCCTCGCATCTTTTGCGTCTTCACCTTTTGTTGCTTAATTTTTCTACGCACTATGCTGAGTAAGTTAAACGTAATGGGAGTTCTACTCTCAAAGCGGTGCTTGACAAAGAGCTGGAAGTACAGTAGGTGTGGATTAGGATTTCTTAAGTGGAAGCAAGGCCTCAGAGTCCCCAAACGGTGCTCCTGTTTGGAGCCTCTGGACATAGAGAAGGCTCAGAAAGGTGAAGGAGAAGATTTGCAGAACAGCAAAGAGAAAAACTAATGTCAGAGATTGAGAGAATAAAGAAGGACAAGAAAGAGAGAGAGAATAAAAGTGTCCCTTTGAGAGAAAAGCAAGGATAAAGAAAGGGATGGATGAAACAAATTTCCATGCTCTGTGAGGGGAAAAAAGGGATGTGAGGGGCAAGGCTGTGTGTTATTCCCAGGCGGAGGGTTCATAAACAGAGCCTTTTATCACCTGCAAAAGGAGTGCGAGGAGGCAGGGACCTTGGGCCCCTCCAGGGAAAGACACTCACTGGCCCTTTATTGACTGTCCGCATTACAGCAGGAACACAACACAGCAGAAACACAAACAGAGACTATGCTCAACTTCTGTTGATTTTTAAGACCCTTGAATATTGTTTTTTCGGCAAAATGTTATTGGTTTTTGAATCCTAATGTTTTCATTTACATTTTCTGGTAATTCAGAGCTTGTATCATTGGTTTCAGGTCAGTTGGGAGGCTTCCTATTGCTTGAGGCCTGTAATGTATAATTTACAGTTAGCTGGTCAGTTTTGCATATTGTGACATGGCTGTCTGGAATACTCTGTCTGAATGCTGCAACTGACCAATCAGAATACTGTTTGCCATGGCAAAGCTTTATATCAGTTCACTCATTTAGGTAACTGAGACCAGCACTACTTTCATGTCTCTCGTATCACACCACATACTTGCTTTCTGTGTGTTTCATAGAAACGCAACTTGTACCATCTGGCATCTTAGTTATTGATTGTAGAGAAAACGACCTCAGACAACTTCAGTACTAGTATTAGTTCAGTGTTAAGGGTCATTCACACCAAGACGTGGGCAGTGAAATGGGGAAAAAAAACACAAGGTCTTGCGTTTTTTTTTAAAGTTGAAGTTATTTTAACTAGGCTGATTGCTTTGTACATTTTGTAATTCTATTTTTTTCCTAATGTGAGCTTTATTCTATTCTTTCAGCTCATTAATATTTATTTATTTTTTTCAGGGTTTATTTTACGTATTCAGGGTTTATTTTATAGCAGTATTAGTCTTCTTATTAAATGTCTGCTTATAAACAAGTCAATAAATTTACTGTACATAGAATATTGAATTGATCATTTGATTTGATTTATTATGTGAAAATAAATAATGCAAGATACATGAAAATTGCACAGTGTATGAATATATATATATATAGTTGATATAGTTTAGTGGCCATTATATAAAATATTTCACCACAGAATACCAGTTGACCAATCAGGATTGAGTATTTCAAAAGCCATGTCAAGTTGAGATATTTAATAGCGCCAGCTGAGTTTAGCACTGCCATGCTGCTACCAGTCAGCTCATCTTAGCACACGATGGCCCCATTGTCAACAGCATGATTAATATTTACTGTGCTCTCTTTCCATATGCAGTACTCACTAGAGACGTCCAGCCCTCAACAGAGAGGAAAAAAAAACAATGTGTGTGCGTTTGTGTGAGTTGTACTCTATTATTGTTCTTCATGCTTGCCCTAGAGCCACGAAAAACAGCAAACCAGCAAACAAATAAATGACAGACTCATCAGAAGAGGCTTGAGAAGGATGCAGGGAATGAGGGCTGGTGAATAAAGGATGTGAATGCTGTCTTGAAGGCCAGGAGATTTCCATTCTCGCTCGTATCAGAAGAGACACTGAACACTGGTCCCTTACTGTGTGTCCCTCTCTCCTGGCAGACTAATTACAGACACTCACAATGTGAGTGATGCACAGGATGCACACTTCATAGAATAGTACAAAACAATGGCTAATGGCATAGCGCATATCTTAATTACAAATCTGCTCAAGAGGCACAGAAGATTTCTTTTGTAGGTCCCCAAAAGGCGATCAAATAAGCCATTCAACTCATCCAGAGTGCTTCACCTGGATCTCATTGTTGCCGCAGGTCGGCATGCGGATTATTTAAATGGGATCTCTTCATTCATTACGCTTCTATCAGTCACACCACAGTGTTTCGATGTAACAGCATGTACTGATTATGCAGCCACTTAGGTTTGATCTAAAAACTCAGTTAAGTCAGCTCATTCACAACACTGCCTCCCTGTGGTCCTACACTATTACTCTAGAAACCATTTGCAGAAGTTTCAGCGGGCCTGAAAAGCATTTGGTCACTTTTGGACTTGTCACACTTGATGTCTACATGTCACTGGATTAGATACAAAAACAAGCGGCATCTTCAATCAGATGATGCTAAAGAACTCTAGAACTCAATTCTCTTTTCTGAGTCATTTTTGCAATTACTTTTAGCCAAGGTGATTTTTACTGGGTGTATGAAGTTGGTTTTTCTTAAGTTTACATTATCTGTGGACATTTGACATCTTTCATGTAGAACAATATATTTAATGTAATTTTATTTTAAAATATTAAATATATTGTTCAAAATTTAAGACTATTATATTATATTATATTATATTATAATAATTTGGAACAAACTTTGTGTGCTTAGTGTAATTTTTATGTATTTTTTAATGCAAATAAATTCATATATTCATTATGTGTTGCTAAAGTGTACAAATACTTATTTGAGTCACTATTTGGAATTTCCTTTATATGATTGCCTGATTGTTTTTTTGTTTGTTTGTTTTTTTGCATGCACCTTGATGTTACTTGTCTTTGGCTCGTTCCAATCAATCAGTCTCTGCTGCCCCTGTTTTCTGTTGATGTTCTAATCCTCAGCACATTTTTATTCTTTCATTTTTACATCTCTGTCCGCTTTCTCTCTCCCACACTCTTGCTCTCTCGATCTCTCCCCATCTTTCATCCTTTTCTCTCCCATTTTGCTCTTATTCTTCGTCCTTTCTGCCCTGTGTCTTCACAGGCAGATTGACTTGCTTCATCTTCTTTCCTTCACATTTCAGCAGCAGCCCATTTCAATTCTCATCTCTCCTTCAAAGGGTCTTTCACTATCCCCCTCTCGCTCCCTCGCTCTCTGGGGAGTGTGGAGGGAGAGAAGAGGGCAGCCTTGAAAGACAAAGATGAAAGAGAAAAGAAAAAACAAACAAGCAAACAAATAAACCCTGCAGTTAAACAGCTTTTTCCATCTTGGTCATGGCAGGAAAGCCACAGCGGAGGCAGACCGACAAGGCCCAGGTGGTAGTGTACATGTACAGCCACAGAGCTTAGAACGCTGACCCATATTGCACAGAGACCAAGGCGAAGCTCTCTGCACAGCTAATATTGTGTTTTCGAATGAAGATGCTGAGAGGTGATTGCTCGTAAATAGTTATGTAACATTTTTAGCTGATTTCGTCAGCTCTTTCTGTATGCTATTTACAGAACAATATCTGAAAAATGATCCCTGCAATCTGTCATAGCCTGCCAGGTGATAGAAAGTATTTTCTGTAGTTATTCAATTACCAGTAAGCGACGTCTTCTAGTTAAACCCAAAAAATTATAAAATCATCATTCATCATGCTTTTTAGACCTGTATGACTGTATGACATTTGTGAGGTATATAATCTTGCTTGGCAGCTGTGGTCAACAGTCACATTGTACCAGAGAGAATATCATAAATGTTTAAATTGACATGATGGTTAAGAAATTGATAACAAAAATTTCATTTTTGGTGAACTATCCCTTTAAATTTTCCCTAAACCTCCATTAGATATTTACCCCATTGGAGAGCTGTTCCTTTGGGAAATTAACTGTAGTAAAGGGTTCAACAACTCCCTGTCTTTCCCGTTCTTGTACATCTCTTCCACACATTCTCTTTCTCCCTCTTTTGTTTTGTGTGAGGGTTTAATGGAGTCTGGTCAGAGGGATGTAGTGGGGTCTAATGAGGGCTACATCACAGATGCAGACCGATGTCAAATGTCTGGCCTTATTTACAGGTGAGGGCTTGCAGGACATGGAAACGGGCACAGAGAGTTAATTAGGCAGGAAGGTAAGGTGGTCAATGATCGGCAGCCCCTATACATAAACCCCCAGCTGCTCTAATGTTCATGCACACACACAGCTGATGGGAAGGATACTTGACCTTCAGAGCTGGCAAACATTTCCTGTGCTGGCCATACCAGCAATTTTTATTTTTTTATTTATTTTTTTATGCCTGTGGCACGCTCACACACATTTACTTGTTTATAAGGAAATACCTTGAACTTAATATAAAGTTGTTGTTTTTTTAAAATTGTCTTTTTGAAAAAAAAATTGCATACAGTATTATATATAATATATAATAAAATATGATATATAATTAAGTATTTATTTGTTATTTATAGTATTTGTTAACATTTTTGATGAATTCTTTCCAATTGAGCATATCCCTGATCCCCCCCAATTGGAGGTTTTCTCCGGTTTATTGTTTTTCAGTGGTGCACATGAATACAATGCCACTGTCCAATTCTTGATGACCCTAATAAAATATGTAAATTGTAATGTGAAATAACACACTGGAGACTATTGTCAGATTTCATCACAGAGATTGTTTCTTGTCACTAAAGGCGGAGATGGGCTAAAATTTATGCTCTTTTGTCTATAAAAGATGGCATGGGCAGACAGCCCTCACCACAGACTCGACCACATTATCACCAGTCCCTAATAAAAGGAATGTCACATAAAGTGCACTGAATGTCATTATTAATAAATCACAATTGTTGGAAATTGACCCTTGATCCAGATCATGCAGCAAGGGAAAATTCACTAGAAAGAAAGCCCTGTCCATTCATGTCAGTCATGGCCCACAGTCCAACACTTTATTACTGAAAGAGACAATTAACCTTTTTACACTGACGTCACTCCCCAGAGAGAGAGAATGAAAAATACACAGCTGAGAATGATCCTGAAATTTGTGTAGCAGGCATTCAAGTGATCTGTGGTAAACTTTTAAATGACAGGTGGTACATTATATATTATATATTTGACCGACGTTTTGTCCAGATTTATTATAATTGAGATTATACGTTGTCATTTCATTGTAATTTATTGAAATTTAATGCCATTATTTCTCTCTAACACCAGTGACCATTCTAGAGAAAGTACCAGACTATGAACTTCTCGTTTCATCACTCTTTATATTGTTAGTTGAGTTTTCTTGCATCAAACACTGTTGTAATCTAGTTTTACATGATCTTTTTCCCCACAAATTCCCGCTGTTGCAGATCTACAGAATTAAGAAAGAGGTACTGCACCTTTAAGACATGTGTCCACATAATAGTGTAGTTTTAAAAGTGGAGAACCTGTGCATTCACAAGTAACTAAAGTATTTATGAGACATAGATGGGGAGATGGAAAATATAATCAAATCATCATAAATACTTATTTTTAGAATTGCAAACAATATTTTGTTATCTAGCTTAGAGAGAAGTGAGTTGTTTACCTGACATGTTTTAATTCCATTTAAGAAAAGTCTGAAATTTATTTGATTATTATTCCCAGTGCAACTGCACAACAAATGAAAAATATAATTTACAGAGTACTTTGAGATTATTGCTTAAATCCTGTTTACTTAGCTCTTTTTGTTCAAAGTGCTTTATCTTTCCGAAATATGTAAATGCGTAAAATTTTCTCATGCTTTTTTAAACCACTTGGATACTGGAAAAAAAAAAAAAAACATGTTAAAGCAAATTAGCATAGCCGGTTCTTGTTGGGGGATATCGGGGGCAAACATTTGTATTGGTTCATGTAATTCCTTTTTTGTTTATGCTGCTAGTTTGTTGATGAGTTT
This sequence comes from Tor tambroides, assembly GCA_021397915.2. Taxonomy (NCBI): domain Eukaryota; kingdom Metazoa; phylum Chordata; class Actinopteri; order Cypriniformes; family Cyprinidae; genus Tor; species Tor tambroides. Next base: position 25,289 of record JAFVLL020038360.1, on the reverse strand, counting down.
ATTTTTGATGGCATTCACTCACTCTCTCTTTTCTTCCGCTGTCTATTTCCATCAAGGTTGAGGTGGCTTGTCTGAGCATCAGTGAGGGTGAGCCGTGGTCAGTGCAGCCAGTCTAGTCTTAGCAACATTGAAAGCCGGGTGCACAAGAGTCACTAGTTATCCATGCAGTATCCTGAAGTGGAAACAGCTTGATTTGGGAAGGGAGCCTATGCTAGCAGCCTGCATGTTTCCATCCAAATGAATGTGTATCGGTGTGTGTGTGTGTGTGTGTGTGTGTGTTTGCCATGCGGAAGCTGCACTAGTATAGAGGAATGTGCTCTTCTCTATGTGTCTTAATTGGATGGACTCCGGACCCTGGGGTCGGCCCACCTGCTCCTCTCATTCTGGGGGAGAAGAGAGAGCCAAAAAAAGTCAGAAGAGAGTGTTAGTTGATTTTTAAGATGATAATGAATGCTGGGTAATGACCAGATATCGCCTCCTACAGGTTGGCAATAATGGAATAGCCATAGTGAGAAACTTCTATACATCGCCGTTTTCTTTTTTCTCATTAATAGCATTTCAGATATTTGGCACTAATTGTGTGAAATGTGCAACTGTTATGTTTTAATCTCTGTGCCATCTTGGCCTGCAAAATACAACAAAAACTGAGCTAATCTGAGATATACAAAATACTCAGACATAATCCAACTGTATGATTAGCTAAATTAATTAAGAAACACAAACATCTGTCAGAAAAAGAAGAAAAATTTAGAGTATTTTTCATCTTTGTGTTCACATATAGAACCAGTTAGTAAATATGCAAGATAAATGAAAGCCAAGTCTCGGGGTCACTGGAAACGTCACGCGATAAGGTTTATTTTTATTGTGGCCCATCTATTATGAATGAGATAGAAAGGGTTGCTGTGCAAGGGTCTGGCCTGTTAAATATTTTGGCATATGGGCACTTAATATTTCATGGTAGATGAGGGCTGGTTAGGTGATGGACACTGGTGTATTGCTGTCCCGTTTTAATGAAGAAGGTTACTCAGCTGGTACCTATGTGGCCCAACCTCTTTCAAGATGCAAGGAGAATGAGAGGGGGCGGAAGACAGTGTGTGTGTGTACTGTGTATGTGTGTGTATTTGTGTAAAAGAGAGAGTGAGAGAATGAGATGCAGAGCTACCAGGCTGACGGAGGCAATTAGATCTATTATTAGTCTGACAGTGGAAGGATTGATGCACACAATAGTCAGTGTGTAAGCAGAAAGCCAGGGACGTGAACAAAATTTTAATAGTAAGAATCTCCTAGATTATAGAGGCCTTCATTAACATTTTCACACATGGCTGCTTAACAAATGAGAAAAGAGCCCCACCATACAGGCAGATTTATCGGGCTCTTACCACCAGGCCTGTGCCTGCCCGCCCAAAGGCTCACTCGTCACCTTTTCAGCCAAGAGTAGAACAGAACCCATGTAGAGGCAGAGGATTTGAAACAACAGACCAGCCTCTAGAGCTAAGCTTCTTTTGCCACCGTCAAACTATCTTTCTCATTTCAGGGATCAACAATAAGAATGAGCCGCTGACCCAGGGACAGTGCAAGAGAGTTTCAAGCCAGTTGACAGAACAGTTGCTTGCCCTTTCGGGCCAGTGCTACGTTGCCACTGAATATCTTACATTCGCTGTTTTCATACAGTACATCTATTTTTGTGTGTTTCAAATTTAAGTTTTAAAGGGATAATTCACCCCAAAATGAAAATTAAGTAAATTTTACAAACTATTACAAAAGAAACAGCAAGAAACACATTGAATTAAATGTGAAATTTTAAAGTAGAGAAACTAAAACATACTTAATGTTTTATTTAGAAATGTAAAAAAAATTGCAGTGTAGATAAGGTTTTGTCGAAATATCAGACATTACTCATAATTGTCTTAGCATATGTTTAAAACTATTAAACAAATCAGTATATATTGCAAACTATAAGTAAAAAAGTGCTTTTTGAACTTGAATTTTGATGTTTGGTAGCAATTTTATTTTTGTAAAAAAAAAATTAAAAACAAAATGTAAAAAGAACTTTTTTGTTATTAAAAAAATATATATGTATATGTATATATATATATATATATATATATATATATATATACACACATATATACAATTTAATATGCTCCCTTATTATACAAGTCAAAATAAGCATGTTGTTCAATTTTTTACATAAATATTGTGTTACACTGAATGACAATGTAATATTATTTCAACCAAATTTTGACATTTTATTCTCCAAAAACATATTTAAAACCTTAAAAGTAGACATTTTACTTACATTTAATGTGCTTTCTATGGACATAAAATAATTTTTGTAAATTTCTTTTGATGCGGACATCTTTACGTCTGTGACCCATATATATATATATATGGTAGCTAAATAATGCATTACTTGCCAGTTTAATTTTGTTAAAGGAATTTAACATTGTTAAAGGAATAACTAAATTATTTAAAAAAACAATTTTTTTTAATTTCCATTTTCATTCAAGGCTTAAAGGGAAAAATATATATAAATATTATACCTAATCAATAGAAATATACATTGTTAAAAATATAAAGAAATTAAAATCGTTTAAAAAATTGTTAAGCCCTGCATTTCCCCACTCTTCCCAGCTCCTCATTCTTCATGCACATGTGACGCACTCTGGTTGGCTATTTGAAACAGCTCTGGGCATCACAACTTACACCTGTGAGCCTAAGTTGAATGTGGTCGAAATCCACACGTGCTTCAGATGACATAGTGTACCTTACGTTCCCACCTGCTGACTCTGTCAGAAATGTTTTGCGAGGGGAATTTTCCCCCCCTGAAAGCTTCATTCAAATGAAAAATAGTAAGCTGCCATAAGTGGAGGCATCAACAGAGCGACAGCCAAAGAGAGATCTGGAAGAGGTGACATATTGGAAGGGAAATGGATTATACCCCATTAGTTCTATATGATTTCTTGAAAAAGCGGGAAGACTCACTTCCACGTCTGTCTCGGCGGTTTCGTTGACTCACTCATACTTTTTGGAGATCTGTCGGAGTCTTCCTCTTACATAGAGCGAGTGATAGGTGTGGAAAGGTGGAGGAGAACTCTGATGCAAACACTAGATAGTCCAATTATCGACTGCTAGTGGAGTGGGGCTGTCAGGCTCTGCGATTGGCTGAAGACGCAGGGTTCCTTCCCTCCACCCCGTGGCAGTCAGGTGTGAAAAACTCTGTACTGCAGATACCGGAGGTGGAAGGCTTGTTTTGGCCCCGTGCCAATCTCTTCTCGGTATCAATAATGAACATTTTAAAGAACAGCTTAGGCAAGGAGCAAACCCGCCTAATGTCCTTAAGACAAAGGGAGATATTGCAGCGGACAGGGGGCCAGAAATCAATTTCCCATTTGCTGCTTTAATTTGGGTGTGATGGGTGGAAAGATTAGGGCTGCAGGTACCTGTAAGCTTCTTTTGGAAGGGCCGTACCTGACGCCGGGGGTCTGCCCAGCTCGACCCTGTGGTAATTAAAGTTCTGGATTGATCTGCAAACAATGTGATACCAATCTGTCCTCCACAACCCCAACAAGCACATCTTCCCAAGCCAACATCTTGATAATAGGCTCATAAAGCAACTGCTAATGGCACTTTCTGGGCAGAGCCCTGTCAGATCACACTCTTAAGGCTTGTTTGCTTATTCTGCACCTTAGAGGTGGCGTACCACACTATGTATGTCTGTTTGGATTGCTGTGTTTGTCTGTCCTCTAAATTTTGAGAGTGTCCTTTCTGTGAGCTAAGGTGTGTGTACTGTCCAAACCAGTCAATTGCATAGTCATGCTCTCTGACTTTGTGTTTCAGGTCAAACTTTCTTGGACGTCCCCACTGTGGTGGCTTTGGGCTTTTGCTTTTTATGCTCATTTCCCATTTTTACCTTTTAGATTAATTTTAACTTTTAAAACTACTGGGGATCCGTGGAAAAGTTTAGAGAAAACTGTAAGTAATTAATAAATAAAATAAACTGAATAAAATAAAATATTAATTAAAATGTAATCTTCATTTAAAATTTATTTCAACATTTACCAGTGCAGTACTCTAGTGAGTAGAAAAAATGAAGGTAACATAATATTAAACAAAATATTTTATGCATATTTATAATATGCTTTGTCACTGTATAAACTCAGTCTTTATACTTTATTTTTTTGGCTGACTTTAAATTTTAGGATGGGGTTCCTTCACATTAGGATGATGATATTTGGGGTCCATGGCATGTAATTGTAAAAGATTGGAATAATAATAATAATATAGAATTGTCAGCTTATCAACCAGATTTTTCATATCGGTGCATCCATTTGCTTCCTCAGTTTCCTTCTGCAAATGAACAATATTAAAGTTAATATCCATATGTCTTTCTAGTCCTCAAGTGGATTGACCCTTTTTATTTTATTTATTGACTAAACATTAATTGCAAAATGGTACATTAGTGATGTATCAGCAAAATATTTCCTAATGGGCTGAATCCTTGTTTCAAAATGAGATGCACTGACATCAATGATTGGATATGATGTGGCCGTTTTCTTTCAGAGAGGAACATGCAAGGCACTTATGCATATTTGAATATGTGTAAACATTCATAAGTGTGGTTTTCCTAAAGGTGCATAGGTATGGCACCCATCTATGTGTGTCTACACTTCTGCATGTTAAATGAGAGGCTTTTTGGAAGGGTCCCTCAGAGGAGTTAATTAAACTGCTACCGGCTGAAGCTGATGAGCCACCCTACTCTGACCTTGAGGCTGCGCTCTCCCTATGTGTGTGCAATTACACCTGCATAATAAGACCTGCCAGCAGCACCCACCTCCCCCTGTCCCTCCCCCTCCTCTATGCTGCCACCACATGGCCACCAGACTCCCCCTCCAGTGCCAACATTGTATAGACTCTATTAGTAAGGATGTGCAAAAGGAATGTACTAATATTGAAATTAATTATCGACTTATCTGTCTTTTTATGTAAATAAAATTAATTTAAAACAATAATCTGAGAATTAAATTAATTCCTTTTTAATACTACTGTTGAATTTAGTCATCAAAATAATAGTATGGTACTGTATTGTGGTCAATACAACAAGCCGACAAATTTGACATTATGACTGATAATGACAGATATTAAAATTTGATTCCATTGTATCTAACTAAAAATCAATTACAACTAAAACTTTTTTTAAAAATACTAATTGAATTTTGCCATCAAAATATAACGTTCATTATGAAAAATGGATACTCATTTTGAGATTGGTTAAAGATTACAAGTAACAGTGTTATTAAATTTTATAATTTTTAAATATTGACTTATTAGTGTAAAGTTATTTAAATGTAAAAATAAAAAAATAATAAAAAATGAGCATGTACAATTAAATATTTAACGTTCAATATTTTAACGACCAATATCAATGATAACATGTCTAATGCTAGCCCATAATGGATATGAAACTGATGTTTCATGCATACCAGATATTTTCAAAATGAACTAATTATTGCGTTGCCTGACCAACTTGACTGATCGGTTTTAAGAAGCCCTGTGTAGTTTGACTGGTTTCATGTTTTTTTTAGTAGGCATCCTTGGGTTCGATAGAATGGAGCACAGTGCAGGGATCTTTGAGGCGAACCTGACACACCATCTTATAAAAACTAAAAAAAAATACTGCAAGATGCAACACCCTGGGTCAAAAGATCCATTTGAATGTGTTTGGCTATGGTGGTGGTGCATCAAAAGGGAAGAATTTCAAGACGTAACTTTCTGAGAGGGTTTCACCATGCATCGTGCAGCTATTTTACAGCTAAAACAGTAACTGGAGTTTGTTGTTGGAGGACTATATCGATTAGTAACAGTACACAGTATTGCAAATTATCAGCTTTTCTACAATGTGCTACGATAACTGCTTTAACGACTAAATCCTAGCGTGATTGTTATGGTGCTCATCCGACCATGTGGCTAGTTTGAGTCGCTTTTCCGAGCGGAAGATGACGGAGCATTTGGTCTGACAACAAATGCAAATGATCCCTCTGTCAAGGTTGCTTATTTTAATATGACAGGCTGGGAATTTGTAAGGCTTGCTTTCTGTTGGCTGCAGTTTGAAGCCACACTGGTGTGAGCATGTATCCCCAGGCATCCACTAGATCTAAGACTGCATCATAAATGCATGTTGTCGTATGTAAGGATAGACATATACATTTACTCCCTACTCTCACACCAAAGCATGCGGTTTATCCTCAAATCTGCAAACTCAATCATGTATGTTGTGTGGGTGAGAAGTGTTTTACTTATGGCCATTAAAAATACATTAAGGGAGCGGGCTGATGGTGGAGGGGGTAGACAGAGATGTTCTGAGATGAACACACTGGAGAATGGCGTGCGGGCAGCTAGGCTTTATATTTACTGTTTCAGAGTGCAGAGCAGAAGCCCTGGTTCCCAGCCCTGTTTCCACCTCACCAGGCCAGAGGCGCCCCGCCGTGTCTGGTCTCTGCGCCACATGGCGCGGGCACGAACCGCTCAGCGGAGCTGTCTCTTTGAAAAGCTCCATCCACACATGAACGGAGCGCAAACTAGGAAAAAATGTTTAGCAAGAATGGAATGTCACAGCGGATAAGCATCACAAGCTGCTCCATATTTATTATGTGCAACAATTTGACTTACAGAGAATTTAGATTAATAACGCTCAGCCCCGGGAAGTCATTTCCTTCAGAGCGAGTGATTTACATGCAGTATCGCCCGGAGAGAAGCTTTTCCCAGGTCCTTCTTTAGTGTCAGCTGAAAATAATGACATTTAACACCGTGTCCAAGGTTAATAGGTGCTCCCCCATCTTTTGAACTCCATCCCTCTCGTGTGCTTTTGAATGTAGGAGTGGTTTTTATTATAAAGTTATGCTTCACAGGACACAGATGCGAAAGTCTTTGTAAAGGTCATCAAAGATAGAAAACTTATGCTTGATGAAACAGTCCTCTTTTGTTTTTTTAGCCTCAAGTAATTTTGTTCTTGTTAGAGTTTTTTTTTTCTTTTGTAGAAATGACGTAGTTCGAGTGTGTACGTCACATTGGATCCCAGTCCTTTTTGTTCTGGCAGTTTGGATGCAGGTCTACGGCTGACGTTCGTACTGCTGAGCTGTGTATCAGAGGTGTTACTCATGTTTCTGTTTCTGTGTGATACCTCTGCTGCCCTAAGGGTCTAAAGGTGTTCTGATGGAGTCAGTTCTTTCCCAGAAAAGAAGAAAAAAAATAGTATTTCAACAGGAGGATGGTGATGCACCACCCTGAATGAATATATTTTTCATGATAGCCTCTTCCCAGTGTCATATGATTGTTTTTAACAAGCCTGACTCCCCTGCCTGGTGTGCAGGATACTTATTGATAAATGATTAACGGCTGCAGAAGGTATGAGGAGTCGGATTGTGCCTTCCTTCGGTGAGCAGACCTGCTGTTGAATATTTCATCGGCTCACAGATGTGCTGCCGATGTCTGTATAACCGATCCTGGCCCCTCAGCCCTGCTCTATTAGAGACCCGTGAACAACGATCCGCAGCCCTCAACGGCACCCATTCTTAAACCCGAGACAACGCTAGACTTCTCTCGCCTCTCATTTCTCAATCACAGTACAACATGTCTGTGGGGCCGGGAGGATGTTTGCGTCAGTCCGACGAGATCTGAACTCCATTCCGAGCTCACATCTCCACTTTTGCACTTTTGCCTTTTTTATAAGCTGCAACTGTTCTTTTCAAATGTTCTTGACCAGAACTTTCTACAAGCAACAGACTGACTTTTTTAATACTTCTAGTATATTATATGGGCATTTACTGTACTTGTGTGGTCACGTCTGTGTGTGTTACAGTGCCATCTCCTGTCTGGGAGCCCTGGGCAAGGAGGCAACAGGGATTTGGTGAGTCTGAGTGCTGGTCTAGTTCTAAAAAATACAACTCTGATCAAAGAAGCTCCTGCTTTAATCCTTCACACTCAGCTGCCTTCCCCAAAAAACACTGCCAGCCAAACTGCCCTAAAGTACTGCTGCTATTTTTACTCTTCATCATAGCACAACAGAAAAGGGAACCCTTGTGTGTGGGTGAAATTGAAAGAACAAAGCATCAGGGAATGAGAAGTGTGTGTATGTGTAGATGAGGATTTGTTTGTATTTAGATGACCGTGTGTTGTGTATAGAGTAGTGATTTATTGATTATTGATTACTCTTGTCAGTGTCTACTGATAACTCCAATTTGATGCATGTCAACCTGATAATGTTGTATCAACTATTTCAGATAAACCCACTCATAAATACTACATAAAACGAACGGTGATTGATCACTGCCTTTATGACATTGGTGGTTGAATTTTAATTGAATATTGTGTAAAATAAGTAGGGATACACAATATACTGATATCATATCTGTTATCTATGAATTTTCTAATTTATGTGTATCAGCTAATATTGGATATTTAATTATTATCGGCTGATATAGGCAAATTAGAAAATTTCTCACATTAATTAAAATTCACACAAAAATTTTTCTAATTTTCCATGTTTATTTTTTTTACATTTAGATTACTTTTCTGTCGTCTAGTAAATCTTTAAAAATATTTTTAAATACTTGATTTTAGACAAAATAGTACAGAATTTTAATAACTGTTTATCGTTTATTTATACATTCAAATGCATTCACATATCCCGTGGCACTATGGTTCTAGAACAGAACAACATTACTGTGAAAGTGTAATCTTGATGTTTGTATTGATAGACTGTCTTTGTGCACCCATCTCAGACTCGATTATAATTTATCCCAGACGAATAGAGAGAGCCTCTTCACCATTCTGATGGGTAGGTGTCATTTTTTATTAACTGAATTGTGAGGGAATGATCAAAGTCCACAGATGTCAAGTCGTCAAAGTCACTGCTCTCATATAGAGTTATAGGATTGTGCTTTGCCTCTATATGGACCTTTTTATTATGCCACACACTGCCTAGCTATGGTTGCAGGTCTGAGAAACCCTGGCTCACAAAATAACATGCAAGATGACTTTACTCCCACCCTCTCTTTTCTCACTGTTATGTACGTGTGCTTCATGGCTCATTAAAATATAAATAGGTTTGTTTACATTTGGTGAAGCAATGCTTGCTCATATGTACGACAGAATGCAAAAAGAGTTAACAGCTCTGATAGACTGGGCTTAATTGTTTTTGCCATGAACATTAGGCAAATGCACCAGGTTTACTGCACATGCTTCGCATGTTGCTAACATCCCCTTTAAATCTTACTACATTCAGTATCTGCCATAGATCACATTGCCCTTGTTACTTAACAACCCTGATACGACCTTAATGGAGCATAACAATTTACTATAGAACTCTTCTGATTTGTAACTTCTTCACTGGTAGCTTGATATTGTTTATTTATATTTATTATCATGCTATGCATAAAGATCGGTTATGACTAGTTTAGTGAGATTGACTAGTTGTATTTATTTAATTACATTTTATTTATTTATTTTATATGGTTGTATTTTTTTTTTTTTTAGGCTGTAGCATTGAGCTTTGCTTTTTATTTATTTATTTATTTATTTTATTTTATTTTTTGCACATCCCTATTTATGGCCAGTATTCAGTGTAAAATGTGTTTCAGATCACAGAAGGCCCTTGTGACAGAAGGTACATGGTTGCAACGGGTGACAGAGAAACAAAGATTAGAAAGACTGACAGAGGATGGAGAGAAAAAAAGACAGAAATGGAGAGAAGGAAGGGAAATAAATGGCTGTAGCATCTGAGAGAAGAGGAGATGGGGGCTCAGGGTGGAGAGCTGGCCAGCATCAGATGAAGGATGAAGGTAGGGGGTGGAGTAATGGCAATGATGAATGGCCCGTGGCTCATCAGCGTTCGCCAGGTTGGTGTGCAAAGATTAGATTTTAATACAGTGCTTTGACTTTCCACCAGTAGCAAATAATCACAGAACATCCAAATTAAGTGTTGGTTTGGTCAAAAATGAATCAAATATGAGACTCTGTCCTTGAACAAGAGCCCTTTAAACTATGAATGATACATTAGTTCATTACAGAGAGAACTCTGACAGGCAGAAACATGTGTACTTTGGTACAGCAATTATTTGTTTCAGCTGGATAAATTGTTTTTCCATTAAGATTATTGATAGCTGGCTGTTTTTAAAATGCTATGTTTGACTTTCTTCCATTTAGGCATTTCTTTAAATGTGGTGGTCACTCTAGACATTTTGCTTCCATCCATATGGATGGAGTGCAATATATTGTGTTGACTACTTGAGACTTGATTGCTTTGGATTCATAACTCTAAAATCATTAGGATATTAAGTAAAGATCATGTTCCATGAAGATATTTAGTAAATTTCCTATCGTAAATATATCAAAACTTAATTTTTGATGAGTAATATGCATTGCTAAGGTCTTCATTTGGACAACTTTAAAGGCGATTTTCTCAATATTTTGATTTTTTTTGCACCCTCAGATTCCAGATCTCGGCCAAATATTGTCCTAACAAACCATATGTCTTATCCTTGTACTTTATGTCTTTATGACAGTTTTGAGAAGAAAAAGTTTTTCTATGCCAGATTTGGCAGTCTTTTTGGTTCTAAAAGAAAAGGTAGAAATAGTAAAATCCTTGTCATTTTGCTATTTCTACCTTTTCGTTTAGAACCAAAAAGACTGTTTAGCCACGGATGTTTGGCAAACACCTTTTTATAAAAACGCAGTATTATCCACCTATGGCACTTTGCAAATAATTTCGTCTTAGACCATTGTTAGTAGTGGCCTCTGGTCCTTGATGTAGTGAAAGGACGCTCCTGCCGCCTTTGCTACACACATCCACCACCCTAGTGGCCAAGCGGGGGACAAAAATAGTATTCCGTCTGTTGCCAAGGTTACAACATTGACAACATGACATGGCCATTCATTCTCAATACTGTATCTCTCTGGCCTTCTGTGAGCACACGTCTACTAATCTCAGGCCTCAATCTGCCCTCCTGTCTATTTTTGAAGGGTGTGGAGAGGGTTTGCGTTGGTGGGGTTGTGGAGGGGGGTGTCTTCCCCCTCACTCAGCACTCCGTCCCACCAAAACACACACACACACACACTCACACCTCTACAGCAGCTCGCTGATAACACAGTGAGAGTTCCTGCTCGCCACCAGAGCGTGAGAGGTGTAATTGAAGCCGTTTCTATGCAGGCCCATGTGTCACTCCTCCATTTGCAGGTATGCTCTGCTGAGAGGGGATGGCACTGAATGGTAGAAGAATGGTAGTCACATTAAAACTGTAATTGAAAGATATGTTATCATGCCCGACTCTTCTCGGGAGTTGGCACTGTGTTCAGAGACAGAGCGAGAGGGGGAGGTATCAGAAGCACTCTTCCGCTAAAGGAGAAGAAAGGAGACCTCTTTTAATTAAAAAAAAAGAGCGCTCAAAGGGGGAACCAAAAGTTGAGACTGAAGGCATGTTTGGCATGAATAAGTTGCCCCTTGCCTTTGTTCAGTGACATTGACAAATAGAGTTCTGGGATGGAGAGAGAGAGACACTTATCTTTGATGCATAATGAAATCAAAGTCATGGAAATGAACATGTTCTTTGAGGTTCAAGGGGCTCATAGTGAACTCAAATTATCTGCCTTTGACAAAACACGAGTCGAGGCGGTGTCACACTGTGTCATTTTTAAGTACAGGGTTGGACGGTGTTGCCATCGTCTTTCGGAGCCACTTTATGAAAGCATCGATCAGAGCTGTTATCAGATGTTTAATTACTGACTGAGATGCTCATGGTTAGATGGCTTGATTGACAGGTTTTTTAATTCCGGCTATACAGTCAGTTTCATTACTCTTGAGCTGATGAAATCAATTCAAAAGGCAATTTGGGTGCTTGAAAATCTGCTTAGAGGTGTACTGTAAGGGTCATTGGGAATATTGATTTAAACTTCAGCTTTCCTCCGATTTGCTGGTTTGAAATGGAATTATACGGAACGGTGGTGAATCATTGGTGTTATTCAAAATAATATCGATCCAAAATCTTGATCTTTGCGAGACATTTTGAGGAGGAGATAGGAGGAGGCGTTCACCTTTTTGATGGATTATGTTTATTCTAGATGGTGCATGATTTGAGCTAAGCAACTTTGTTATATAATTGCTGTCAGAATTTATTGCTGATTTGAAATGTTATTGCCTACATAGAATATAGCTGTACCAAGATGACTGCGGAGTTGACTGATTTTCCTTAAAGGGACAACCTTCCACCGAGGTATATTGTGACTTCTTAAGCACAAAAGTTTTTATATTAAAAAAAGTAGTACATGTTAATGAGACTATTTTCATTTTTTGTAACTTTATTTATTTATGTTGCAATTTTAATGCTAATTCATTAACTTCACTTTTAGAAGATATTGTCCTTGTTATGTAAACAGTATTGAACATCTGTTTTGTCATAGCTTTTATTTTATTGTGTATTTTTTTTAGCATTACTAGAACAGTGTATTGACCAATGAGCAGTGAGGTCCCGAATGGTTTTGTAATGATTTTTTGTTTTATACAAAAAATCTTAGTACATTTTGTACTAGTACATTTTAGTACATTCTGTACTTAAACTGGGATGTCAGTTTAGCACAGACTTATGTGTGATTACAGTATCATTGTGTAAAAAGTGGCTTTAATTCCTCGCTGTAGGCTTTACCCATCAGCCTCATACGTGCATTGCCCCAGGTCAACATACCTGTGCCACCATGCACAGCCTCCAGATTTCCTCCTTTTTTTATGATGTTCACATAGCAGTTTTTACTCAATGGCTCTAGCAGCATTCCTAAATAGATGCAGTGATACTTTGAGGCTGAAAAGGGGGAATATAAGAAGGAGAAACGTGACAAAAATAGCCTTTTCTGCAGAGTTCATTTATGGGTGCCTTGAATGCATTTGAATTACGGGTGCTTCATCTGCCTTAAGCTGATTTTTATTAGCTGCCTCTTTGTGCTGGATTACAACCAAGGCATCCATTTTGAGCCATCTTTTTTTATGTATAAAGCATAACTTTTAGTTAAAAAATTTCCCTCACACACAGTCTGCCCGCCCTGTCAGAACAACGCATTCACTAGTTTGTACTTAATGGGTAATTTTAATGTCACTGGCCACAAATTAAGAAACAAAGCTAGCAATTAAAAAGTTTATTACGCACATTTGAGGCTCCTTGATTTTAGCGAGAACTCTCTCATCCTAATGTCCTGAGAGAATGCGGCAGATATTCAAATGAGTTGCTTTGTTATTGGCGACGGTGATGCTGTGCTTTCACATTCCTTAAAATTAATTCTATCCTCATGAGTGGCGTATATCACATTCATCTTGTTTCTGCTGAACAGCAGTCTACGATATCGTTTCTTAATTCATGCTGTAATTTGGCCACAGTGATAAATGTCTCGTGTTAGATAAGAGAAAATCAACTTCCCCAAGCGAGAGGCCCTGGCTCACTCTACCTATACTCTCGTAGATTGTCCCTGCATTTAACTACTGTTATAATCAGTTTAAAGCCACACAGATGTGTTTCCTTATGGACCTTATATGTGTGCCTTGTTGAGAAGAGGTGTGATGGATGAAAAAATGGCATTGAATTTCATTAAAGGTGAGACTTGAGACATATCTGGAGATAAGAATATCATTTGGGGCTTTAGGTTGGGCTTCTAAGCAACTAAGCATCTAAACAACTACCAAGCAAACTCCCAGAACAAACTGGAAACCCCAGTGCAACATGCTAAAGACCACCCTTGCCTCATGACAGTGAGTTTTGCGAGGGCAAGCACCAGTTATATTTTCTTCAGAGAATGTAAAAATCTAGTTTTGAGTGTTGTTTTGCTCTTTTTGTGTGTTAAGCGTTCCACATTACTGCCAGACATGAGAAGCACATGGCATGGATTTGTCATAATTAAAGCAGGACTTGGCGCAGCTTCTGAGGGAGACACGCAATAAAGTCTCCGGTTTATTTAGAATACTCTCTGGTGCCTCGGGGGACTTGGGGGACCTCCTCGCACTAAATCTAGTTGCCAGAACATATGAGGGGGATAAAGAGGTTGTATTAAATTTGTTGACTCTTAGATCTCCTCTCAGGCAGCTCAGTATTACATTTGTTGGTTTCTCCAGCCCTCCTAGCCCCTTTTCTCGGTTTGTTGTATTGAATCAGACAGTGCCCAGATCCTCTCCACTGCATGAGTTGAGCACTATTGAATTGCTTGGCTTGTAGATCCACAATTTTAACAACTTTAGACCATATTGAATTTACCGGCCTAGGGATCAATGATATTTTTTTTTTTTTTTTTTTGTGGACAGTATTGAACCAGAGGTTCACACCACATCTCCAGATTGCTTTTTGAATCTGCCGGTCACACCTAGATAAAGGCGTTCACAGTCATTGTTTGAAATGATAAGCATATCAATTTATTTGAGAAACTGCGTGGGAAGTCAGGTTCTCACTCGCGTATTCATATAAATATTGAAAAGGATCTGTGCTTTAGGCCAAGGGTTTTCAGACTTTGGGCTGCAATAGGGAGTCCCCTGAAAATTTTAGAGAATTTATTTTTATTTAAATAAATTGTGAAAAACACTATACAAATACATCTGTATTTAATTAAGTTAAAACATCTTCACTCTAATAATGAGTAAAGAAAAGATACTTAATGCAAAGTCAGTAATTTCCAGATAATTGTAATAATTTCCTATGGCTTAATTGCCAATGGAAAAAATACAAAAAACATTTATTAAATTTTGCCAGTTTTGCATTTAATCTCTTATCATTCCTCTCATAACTGTTCTCATGCAATACAAATGGTTCCTTTATAGTTTAAGAAAGGGGTCTCTCACAAGGGGATCATCACTTGGCGTGAAAAAGTTCAAAAACCTTTGCTTTGGGTGATGGTTGTGAGTAATGACCACATTTTTTAGGGTGAGGAAAGGGTAATGCTGCTGAATTGGCATTTAGACCCACCTAAGCCTGCATATACAAATAAAAATACGCCGGCGCAATTCCATGTGCACTTTAGCCCAGATTTTTTTCCTTTCACAGTGGGAAACGGGTTTATCCTATGGGCGACGGTTGTGTATTTGGATTTTTACCTCCAGGGTAATGAAAGACCTAATAAATAAAAACATCAGTGTTGCAGTGAGCAGCTCCAGCATATGACTGGAATGCAGTGAGGCCTGGATGTGCACAGTCTCAGGGCGGAGGGGTGGCAGTGGCTGGCAGAGCTGATGAATGGATGGCACGCCGCATTCTGACAGAGACGAATGTGACGGCCCCGTGCTATCAGAGCGGGCGGGTCCCTGCTGAACGGGCCGTGGGGAGATCACGTGACCAGACCCCATTCTCCAATCAGGCTGAGGCGGAGAAAGAAGACGAGGAACCATAGCTTGTCTGTTGGGCTCCACAATGACCTTCTGCCTCAAAGTAAATGTCCCAGATGGCCATCTCTCACACAGAGCAAAGTGATAGGACTGGGCTGCTCTAGTCCGGATAACCATCAGCTCACTGGATTTGTTCTTCATGGGTCGTCATTAGTGTTTGGTCGGCTTAGGCGCCTGGAGACCATCCCACAGGCATCAGATAGTAATCCCTGCTTGGCTGGAATGCAGACGGACTGAATCTGATGTGTTCTTGCTGCTATCAGTACATGGTAAGGTTAGATGCCTGGAGAGTGTCTGGGGGCAACCACATTAGGTCAATCCACCGGATGGAGAGTGTCACGGTTAAATATTACAGCATCTCATTTCAACTCCACCCAAAAGAGCGATCTTTCCACCTCTATCCACCAGAGAATCGCTTAATGTTGCACTGAGCAGGCCCATTACAAAAAAGAACTGAGTCAATGGGAAAGGGAGATGATTAAGAGGCTTTCTGTGTTAACAGAGGAGAATATCAGGTTTTATTGAGCTCCCTTCTATTCACTAGAAGTCTGTGTTGCAGACTGAACCCGAACGGCGACCAGGCTATTAATAGACTATTGATGAGTATTGATCTCCGGTTCGCATGACACACGAGATACAATGAGCAATAGATCCCTGTGAAAAGCAGTCTTCTCTTTTAGCTTTGCACCAATTGCATATTATTATGGCCTTAGAGAATTTCTCTGATAGATTGGCCAGCTGGTCTTTCATAGTTCTGGGAGGGAAAATGGGTAAAGCACAAGCTCGGATCGGTGACCATTTGTAATGCGCTCAAAGGAACTTTTAATCATCTCGCCCGCAAAGATTTTAAAACAATCGATAATACGCGCGGGATCGGAGGCGAGCAACGCCTCAACAGTAATGTTGGACGTGTTTTGTATGGGCGTGCGCACAGCCTTGGTACCTCGCACAAATGGGAAGAAAAGTTCAAAGCCCTGACATACGCAATTACACATGAATTAGGGGGATAATGACCAGGGAGAGTGTGTTATATCAATAACCCGTTTAATGGTCAATCTCAGCAGGGGTGTCTGTTGACTTGTGTTGGATTTACTTTAATTGATGAAAAGCTGTATAGCAGGTGGCTTACTTGCCCTCAAATGAGAGCAAAACTCAAATACCCAAATTAAAAACTAAATAATAGATGAGAGACACTGGGATGCGACCAGGGAGAGAAAGTGTTGTAATTATTTGCCTGTGGAAAGTGGAGCTTCTCTTGTAATGTGGCTCCTTATGTTGCAGACTGGAGTGATGAGAGTTAGGTGATATACGCCACATGATTTTTCATCGTGTCCTTGTGGTTGGTTAAGTAAAGTCAAACCGCTGTCCTTATGAGAAATGATTTAAATGCAGAATGACACTATTTTAATGAAATTAGCCACTGGAATGAGAGCCAACGCTTGTGTATTTGGGCGAGCATGATGGCTGAAGAAAGGTTGTTGTTGTTGCGAGGCCAATTTGCTGTCACGCCGGCTGTTTGGAGCTGACGTGATGCTCTGCTTTCTGCCATCCTTAATGCTGTCTCTTGCTGTCAGCACATACGTGTTAGCAAACATCCTTGGATGATTTGAACAGAGAGGGTGAATTACTGTTGATGAAATCAGTACTTTCTCGCTGTGAGTTTTTGTTCATCCATATTCTCTTGTAATAACAGCCTGCAGTCCTTCGGCTTTTTTCCTGGCAAACAATAGTTATTCTCGTAATGATTCAATTTTTCATCTGTCTTTGCGAATGAAAGAGACCATTTATTCTTGTTTTGCATTTTTAGCCGTAATGATGAAGAATGCTAACGAGCAGCGCTGGGTGCTGGTGACGAAACGTCCACGGGGCACGAGAATCTGCATATCAAAGAGGTCCCTGAGAAGGCACACTCTGAGAAATGTGTTCGACACGACTCTCACCTCCCCGTAGGCTTCGGGCAGCAGCGCAGGATGCGTCCTGAACATGAGCCAAACATGTTTGCAACCCAGAACTCTCTATAGCATTGCCTTTGAGACACTGTCACAAGTTCATCTGTTTCTGCTTTTGTTCTTTCTACGAGTTTAAGCTAGATTTGTGTTGTGATGTGGCAACAAGCATCAGCATGAGGGCTCAATGTTTGAGTCGGACAGACTGTTGCTCTGTGGCAGCAATTCCAGATAAAATGCCATATGCCACCTGCTCTTCTGATTAGCAAGTATGCACCTTGCTGATCCCTCAGCCATTAATGCCTGTCAGTGGTAGGGCTGGGCAATATAGATTTAGATTTAGAGTCTTCAAAGTCAGCATGAAACATAATAAGTATTTTTTGTATTTTTATTTATTTACTTAAAATATAAATTTAAATAATTGATATTTGTATTAAAATAGCTTAACTCTAGTCTACAGTGCACCAGTGATTATTCTTTTTTAGACTTTCCAATGTCCCTTTAACTGAATATTATCTATAGAATATGGCAGCCTGAAGGTGACTGTGTGCTTGTGGAGGTGTTTGTGTGTTTGAGAAATCCGCTGCTAGACATGAGTCAGATCAGTAACCTTTTTACCTTACGCAACAACCTTTTTGTAGTAATGTTCCACAAACAGCATTGTTTTTTATAAGTAAACCAAGCTCACCATATGGGACTCTGTCTCATGAAAATTTCAGGCTTTTTTGTGGACTGCATGCTGTAATGTGGGGATCCTAAGGAGTCATCTTGTGGAGCCTTCCATTGGACCGCACACTGGTTTAGCTCTCTCTCACACAGATGGACGACGAGCCGAGGGAATCTCGCATGGAATGATCAAAACAGCTTGACATGCTGGAGGAAATGGGACCGAACGGAGAGGAGGAAGAGCAGAAGAGGAGTTAATCACTGCACTAATGTCGTACTTCATCATCGTTTTCCTCGACGCCACTGAGCTCAGCTTCGCTCGGCCATTTCCACCACACACTTATGTCACTCTCCGGCACAGATGCAACTCTTTACATGCCCCCTGCCTGAATCTTGCATTAAAACCCCGGGATTACGGCCCCATTCCTGCCCAAATACTGCTACCTGGGCGACAATATATTCACATAGTTACTTAGAGAGAAACAAGGTGTGAGAAAGGAAGACAGAAAAAGACAATACTCTGGTATATGTGGACATTTTGAAGTAGATGCTGTTCCTGCCATGCAAGCTTTGTCTTCGGGCAGATGGTGTTTAGACGTGTAGATCACATATAGTGCCCACACAGGACTGAATGTGTCCATATGTGTGTGTGTGTGTGTGTGTGTGTGTGTGTGTGTGTGTGTGTGAGACAAGAGATTAGGGGCTTGGGCCATACTCCACCTGCCTGTGCTTGGAAACAGATCTGTGGTATCTGGTGAAGGTGAGTGAATTTAAGCGCCTGCTCCCTGGGGTCCTTGTTGTGCAGACAGTTACAAACAGGATCCCGGGGAGCGCCATGCTGCTCCGCATGGCTGGCCGTGGAGCCCACGTCGAAAAATATGAATCCATCATGAGTTGCCATAACTCAGCAACCCAGAACCCCATCATCTCCCTGGCACAAACCCACCAGCAACCCTTACCCATACTCTGAGTCAACCATGGCACTGCTCACCTTTGTGCCACGTATATATGCATTTCATTTTCTGTCAGTAAAATATAATTTTTGTTTTTATTATTATTTTGGGGTGCAGTGACCTGGATATGTTATACCCATAATGGTACAAGCTCTTAGTTTCTGTGTTTTGTATTTTTGGGCTTGCTTGCATGGTCCAAATAGGTGAATTGTGTGAAATGTAAAAATGAATGAATAAATAAGAGTGGTATTATTGCAGTTTAATCAGACTTGAGCTGTCTGCAAATCTGTCATTCTGTCCCACTGGTTGAGGCATTCAGGTTTCACCTTGGTGGTCCAGGACATTGCTGTATAATAGTGAGACACACACATTAAAACTCCAACTGATGTGTCCAGGAGTCACTTTTTTCTATAAGAGATGCAGGGAGTTTCTCTAGGACAGCAGCCAGTGGAGATGAAGATTCCTCGAGCGTCTTTGTCAAAGCATTGTGTGTGTTTATTTGTGTGTCCACATCACTAAAAGTGACAGCCTGACTGACATATGTCAGCTCAGAGGCACAGGAGGAGTGGCAGAAGCCATTTACCAGCTTCCAGGAGTGACACAGCAATGACTTCTGCTCTTGTTCCAGCCCACCACCCCCTAATAGCTCTAATTAATTGATGAATGAGGTCAAATTGAAGCTCGCAGAGTCTCAATTTGCCCCAACACCCACCACCATGTTGTTTTTCTTAATGCGCCATGCACCTCATCTCCCTCTCTGCTCATCTGCATAAGACCTTGGGATGAATGTTAACTATGTTTAATTAGACAAGTGGAGCGATGGATGGGTGTGTGGTGCTTTGGGGGTTTTGATGGCAGGGCTCCTCGCTGGCAGGGGGTGTAGGACTGCAGTGCTCGCTCCCGGCTGAGATGGGAGCCACACACCTGGTTCTGAGCGCTGGCTTCACACAGTCTCCTGTATCTCGGTGGGTTTCTTTCTAACGCTCAGCCTCTCTGTTGAAACCCTGGGCGTTTACATACTTTAAAAGCTTAATGTAATTATTAACTTTTTAATGATTTTTGAAGATAACTTGACTCTCAGTGGAGGTGTGTGTCTGGGGAGGGACGTGCAAAATGTCATCAATCCAGGCTTCATACAGAGTTTGGATAGTTGATTTTAACTTATCTTTCGAGAAATATGGAAATATGCTTGAATTTGATACTTTGCCAAAAGTTATTTGTGTATAGTGAGCGCAACTGTCTTGTCTTGTCACATGCACCGAAGTTCTGCATGCATGATCCAAAATGAACACTGGCCATGCAGCATATGTAAGTAAAAATGTGCTTTGCTAAGCAAAATAAATATATGATATATGTAATTTATGATATACATAATACATGCAACATAATACATAGTCAAATTGTAAGAATGTGTGTGATTCAAATCAAACCATGTACTAAAGAAAAATGTTTACAACAACTTTTACCTTTTAATGCAAATTTACTATGGTAAGTTTAGCAAGGATACCTAAACTGAAGTTTTTTCCCCATAAATTCATACAAAAACATACACTATGGAAATCTTGGAAACACTAAAAAATATACAAAAAAATCTTTAATACTAAAGATTTGTTGAGACTGAGATATTTGTGTATGGTGCTATTTGTGGTAAAATGACCAGAAATATTCAAATAGAAACTAAGATTCTAGTGTAATAGTAACAAAACTATTTTTCTTTAAAAAATGCACAATATAGTTTTATTGCAGTTATTCTCAATTTACTCACCATAGGCAAGTTAATTTTGCATCCTGTCTGCATGTCTCACAACAACGAGGTAGATTCGTGGCCAAAGAAATTGTATCTGCATGTCTTTTCTACGTCGTCAGGCCAAGTTGTCGTTTCAAAAAAAAGCTGGATTGAACTGCAGAAGTGTAAAATATAGTAAAGGAAAATAAAATTCATAAAAGGCACTGTGCTCATTATGCAAACAAGACAGATGTTGGAGGGAATCGACACGGAAAATACTGGAAAAGTGCTTAAATTAACTCTTTAAAACCTGTACGTCGTAAACCTTGAGATGTAAAAATGTCAGTCAGGGGAATATTTAACGAGGCAAGATTTGTCTTGCTTGTCATTCCACCATCTTCCGACAAGAATGTCGCTCCGTGTTAAAGCATTGTGGTGAGGTGTCTAAGTGCCGGAGGCTCGTCCTTATCTGTGTCCTTCCGACTGAGGTGTGATCCTCTTGGCTCAAAGAATTTCCACCGCTCTAAGCCGTGAATAACAACTGTGATCCAGAAAATGATGGGCATGCCATTTAAATAGCAGTGCCACGCGATAAGGCGAATGCAGATGTTTTTCTTATTTATTATCCCCCCACCTCCCCTGTTCAGACATGTCACTATCTCTCCTGTACATTTGGGCCCCTGTCTTTTCAGGAAACTGAGGCAGACATAAGAGTATGAGTTTGGAGGCGTGCTTTTTCCTTTCTTGTTCTTTCCTTCTTCCCCCCCATGGGGGTAGGGAGCTTATCTCTTGTCCGTAGCCAGAACACGTGGATTACCGCTCTGCCTGGGGTTCTACACTTATTATTGGCCTTAGAGAGGAGATATGACACAACGATCAGGAAGACATCACACACCACGATTAAGATCAATGATGTTTTAAACTTCTATGAAACATTCAGTGAAACAGTTATGAATAAGTTCAGCAAAACCGTTGCTGATAACGAGAGAAAAGTTCTTTTATTGCCTCCTGAAAAAGTCCACCTAAACAAAGAAATACCGTAATGGATGTTAGCAATGTTGTGTTGTGTTTAGACGCTAATTAATGTTGAGAAAAGAGGAGGACAAGTCCTAACCCCTGCTCACTCCTGTTAACGCTGTTTGTCTCCAAATGACCTCTGATTTCACACTGCATTGGTTTTCCCTGTTATATGGACAAGAACCTTTTTCTTCTTCTTCTTCTTCTTCTTTTTTTTTTGCTGACAACAGAAGAAATGCTATCTGTTAAATAAGTAATTCAGTGAGTTTGCCAGCAGCAAAACATTGGGTTTGCTGAAAAGGCAGACACGGAAGAAACATGAAGAAGAAGAAAAAAAACAGCCACTCTAACACTTTCTGCACCTCCCTCTTCAATTTAGTCTGAATTCAGATAAAGCATACACAAGGTGTGTACACAAACGGTTTGAGAGTAAAACTTAATATAATTGTTTCCCCCTCAACATTTCCTTAAGCTAAAATATTTTGATCAGATCATGTTTCAGAGTTGAGCATCTGACTAACATGAGGAGAATATTTTAGAGGGAAGATATTCAGCGAGAGCTTTATTTTCCCAGTGGATGTTTACAAGCTTTGTATTTGTATACAATTATTAACACATTTATTAGTCATCTGTCTAATAACTGAACAATGAATTTTGTAGTAGACATTTCTGTGACTGTTCAGTCAGTGTTTGGGATGGACAAATTTATTCAGTAACAGGTGTGACGCTCAAGATTTCCTTAACATACAACAGGAAGCAGGTAACTGAAGTCAGTCTACTTATCTCAACTTGTCTGTAAGTAATGTCTGTAACCATAGTGACCATTGTAATACATCTTCAGTTATTTTAAACCATTCAGCGTTTCATTCAGCTCTTGCAGCTTTGGTTTCTAAATGTCTTGCAAAGTTTTTTTTATGCTCACATTTAAATTATTTGCTTTTCATTTAAAGTCACGAACATTAGGGGCAAAAGGCAATTCTATCAGAACAGACCTGTGAACCACCAGTTGAGGACCTTATTACATTGAGGATCATGGCTTGTATACTGAAGGGGGTTTTGCTTACAGTTACATTACCTGGCAATGCTGGCATAAGAGCTTTTGTGTTTGTGGCCCAAGATTAGAGAGTAGTTGAAGTCGCTCTCTTTCTCTATGTGTATAACAGTTAGCAAATCTCTGTTATTTTAATTACTGATAAATAAAAGGAGAATTCTCTCTCTTTTATTCCTTTGTGCTGTTCGGTGATGAGGGGGATTGATGTGCTTGCACCTGGCACTGTGAGTTTTGCCTTATAGTGCCGGAGCAGTTGCCAGCAACATTGATGCATGGCCATGAATTATATTATGCCTTGGCAGCTGCTCACTCCTAAATTCATCTTTGTACTCAATGATTTATTTATTACAGTGCTTGCAAGACCGCTCTGTATTGATACTTCTCAAACATTCTGGTTAGGGGTTTGTTCTAAACCCCTAACCCTAAGAATTTCACCTGCACTGCCTAAAGCACAGACCCTAATCCAACCTTCATGTGGTGATAGTTTCAGTCTTGGTTGTCCTATGTATTTTTGGTTTATGTAATTTAAAGGGGTATTAAAAAAATAAAACTAAAATGGTTAGTTCACCCAAAAATGAAAATGATCTTAACATTAACCCACCCTCAAGTCATGAATTTGTTTCTCCTGTGAAACATAAAAGAAGATATTTTGAAAAACTGCTCAGTGTTTTGGTCCATATGAAAGTCAAAGGGGTCCAATGTTATTTGAACCTTAAGGTTCTTAAAAATATTTCATTTTGTGTAACTCAGAATTAAGAAAGTCATACAAACTGGGAAAGAAAATGATGACAGAAGTTTCATTTCTGGTTGAATTATCCTGTTAAGACCAACGTTTGAAAATCTCACATTCATTTAAATGGAGATTATTTAGAAACCTTCCTTCTTCCTTGCATATATTATCTTATAACCAATTATTAAAGACTAAAACCTAAGCTTAGCTAAAACTTCAACACTGTTCTTGTGCTACTTTGCATGCACAGGTATTTCCTTCAGGAAATGCAAATCTGGTTTATTTAGACTATTTGTCATCCTTTTTAGCCTGGCAAAAGGAATGCGGAAAGAAAAATGAAAGAAATGGAATATGATAAGGTTTTGCAACATTGCCTGTGCACATTGCTGGATCCGAGCAGGTGTAGCCACCACCATGTCCTTTGGTTATGATGAAATACATGGCTTTAACCCAGTGCAGGTAAATGATCTGTAAATGAGATCAGATGATGTATTAGAAGGATATTCCTTTTTTTGTCCCCTTTCCGCCAGACTAAGGAGATCTGGTTTTTACCTTACATCTCTGCTCCTGCAGATATCTGTGACATGAGGTGGCTTTGTTCGAGTCTGACATGGTTTCTTATTAACACCTGAACATGGCTCCTTTGTTCACCACGGTGAGGACCATTGAAGTCTCCGCTAGGGAGAAAATTGAAGCAGGTGACAATTAAAAGCTTAGCAGCATGTCTAATGAAGATCGTATAGCTGCTGGGGGTCAGTAAACAAATAGAGGAGATGACTTCTAAAAGAGAATGTAAACTCACAGAGGAAGAGTTCATCGACCTATCTTTCCATCTGTCTCTACACTGATCTGATATGCTGATATTCACAGATTTTAGAGACTAATTCAGATACTTTGTGTATCACAGGATTACACGGTCATGGAAAACCTGGAAATATGAGGGAATTTAACATTGTAATGTTTCAGATTTGAGAAATTTGTGGACGTTATAGCAAAAATTTATAGCATTAGCCACTTAGGCTGGACCCTCAAATAGGGACGCAACGATTATAGATTTTGTTGGTACGATTATTGTCTGAGGAATAACCACGGTTTTGACGGTTATGACGATTATTATGCATTTATTCATTTCACAAAATTATTGATGTATAAAATCACATGGATACTCTTTAGATAATAAAGTGTTATTTGTTGCTGCCTTTTGAAACAGAAATAACACAGTAACCAATAATACAGCACAAAATAATAATAATAATAAAGACAATCAAAAGTCCATGTCTCCCATTGGTGACCAAAGGTGACCTCTGCTCTGTAAACATCCATGTCAGTATTTCCCTTTTGAAAATAACTAATGAAAATAGATCACAAAAGTATTTAGTGTCTTCAATTTATACATTCTTTACATTTCTTTCGGACCTGAGGTAGAGAAAAAAAAAATCTTGTTGGTTTTTGACTTATGAATAATACTACACAGGGATAATAAATAACAATGTTAATGAAGTATTCTTAATATAAGTCTATTAACTTTATTTATCCCACGGGGGGAACTACTAATAATGAGAGGAATAAACTGAACTATTATTGTAATCAACTGTCATCCATACGTATTAATTAGACTTTTTTTTAAAATAATAATTCATATGATTTTACATGTGGTCTGAAAAAATCATGTCTATTGTTTTGGTTTGTGAGATCGGAGATCGTGCTGCGCACGCATACA
The DNA here is from genome assembly GCA_021397915.2 of Tor tambroides. Lineage (NCBI taxonomy): Eukaryota > Metazoa > Chordata > Actinopteri > Cypriniformes > Cyprinidae > Tor > Tor tambroides. The sequence continues at coordinate 77 of JAFVLL020038360.1, read as the reverse complement.
AATATTCAGGAGGACACAAACTTATTGTGAACGCTGCCCCGCGACTTTTAAAAATAGCTTAGATACTGAATCGCTTC
>JAFVLL020038359.1:34867-48748 GCA_021397915.2 Tor tambroides | reverse complement strand
AGTTTTTCCCTAAACATACTGAACCGTACCGAAACCGTGACTCTAATACCGTGATACAAACCGAACCGTGAAAAAGTTGAACCGTGCCACCCCTAATTTTAAGATCATTCAGTGCAAGTGTCTTTCAGTTGAAACATTTACATTTTAGTCTGAGACTAGACTTCCGCCTTGTCTGTGAAATTAGAGGTGTAAATAACTGACACAGAGTTTAAAGATAAAAAACCTTGAAAATCAGAAAACAGGGTGGAAGCAAATCAATAAGAAACGAATGTCTAAAAAACTTCCAAAATCGCCATAGATAAATGGCAAAAGTCAACAGGTTTTTCAAAATCCAAAATATTTTTTTAAATACTTCTGCATTTCGTTTCGAAACTAAATCTTTCGCCATCGTCTTGTCTGTCTCACCTCACTGACAAATGTGACCCTGGACCACAAAACCAGTCATAAGGGTCAATTTTTCGAAACTGAGATTTATACATCATCTGAAAGCTGAGATACAACTATTTGAAAATCTGGAATCTGAGGGTGCAAATTAAGGTTGTTCAAATGAAGTTCTTAGCAATGCATATTACTAACCAAAAATTAAGTTTTGATATATTTACAGTAGGAAATTTACAAAATATCTTCATGGAACATGATCTTTACTCAATGTCCTAATGATTTTTGGCAAAAAAGAAAAATCAATAATTTTGACCCATACAATGTATTTTTGGCTATTGTTACAAATATACCCCAGCGACTTAAGACTGGTTTTGTGCTCCAGGGTCACAAATGATATCTGACTTCTTCTGCTGATCTATGAGGTCACTGTTATTTGGCACGCTGCGTTGAGCAGCCGTGTTGAGTTTTTAATTGTAGAGTCTGTTCTCTAACTGAACTAAATGATTATTACTATAACTTGTGGCTTAACACCGACTATCGCAGCAAGCCTAAATGCAGTCCATTTTAATTTTTAAGTTTGATCGCCACACTGCTGTTAATAGTGTTTATTGTATGTTTGATTACAAATCATTAAGTAACTGCATGCTTTTAACTGTACATTTCTACCATATGGACATCAACTTGACAACTAGTCACCTCTGATAAACTAGTACTAAATTAAGCCCCGGTTTCACAGACAAGGCTTAAGCCTAGTCCTAGACTAAAATGTAAATGTTTCAACTGAAAGACACTTGCACTGATTGATCTTAAAATATAACAGTGCCTTTGTTTTGTCTTAAGATGCACACCAGTAATGCTTTTTTCTATGTTTATAAAAATGACTTAAATGTCCTAATTGAACTATGGCCTAGTCCTGGCTTAGGCTAAGCCCTGTCTATGAAACCGGGCCATAATGTAGAAACTTAAATTTTTTGTAAAGCTGCTTTGCAACGATTTGTATCATAAAAAGCGCTACACAAATAAACTTGAATTTAATTAATTTCATAATGTGAAGCATTTCTGAGTGAAGCAGGATAATAAACAAAAAAGGGCTTCTGTTTTTATTGGTACCGTTGAGGCTTTGCTGGTTGTCTTGGCAACAGCGGTGGGGCGGTGCCTGCGGTTGTGGGGGGGTGTAGTGTTGGTTGTCGTTGGGGGCGGCGGCATACTGAGTCGATTGACAGGTGTGGGCGGAGCACTGTCTGACCGGGGGCGGGAAATACCTGTGAGACAAACCAAACAGGTGGAGAAGCAAGAAAACCAAAGAATTAAAACCAATGACACATCAGAGATCATGTCTGGAGACATATCAGCCATAAAGCACCTGCCAACATGCCCAACGTTTATTTAATTGCAGGACAATATCTCAGCAAATCCATTTCAGCCCTAAAATATGAGAAAATGCAAAACGAAAGAGGTTTTTTTAGATGTTGCGACATCAGACAATCAAACGTCAGATGCTTCTTGGAGTTCGGAATTTCAACGTCATCACCAAGGCCAAACAATTCAGCTCTTTCGAACACAATCACTAAACATATATGCTGTAGAACTGATATTCTGAACTCTTTGTTGCATAAACCACTTTAATGTGTAATGAACATGTATATCCATGATGCTTCATGGCGAGTTCTGATTGGGTCAGTAGTGCAAGATTCACCAACTTTAAAGGGATTATTCACGCAAAAATGAAAATGTATCATCATTTACACTCCATCATGTTGTTCTAAACCTGTATGACTTTCATTCTGTGGAACACCAACAGGTTTCACTTCAAAGTTTTTCTCTCCTGATCTCTGTCTGCTTTCATAGTATGTAAAAGAGCAGCGTAAACATTCTGCTATAGTGCTCCATTAAAGAAGGAACGTCACATGGGTTTGAACCGACATGATGGTGAGTAAATGATTTTCATTATTGGGTGAATTATTCCTTTAATCCACACAGTAATCTTGAATTCAAACACAGATGTCCCTCGCATTGCAAGCCTTCATTTCACTAATTTCTTCTTGAAGTTAGAGTTTGAAGAAAAAAATGAACTAGAATGGACAGTGATGTTATATCATTTGATTTTTCCTTTGCAAAAGGTGGACAAGGTTAGAAATAAGGTTGCATCCTAATTCTTATCCTTTTATTCCAGAACTATAAAGTATTGTGTGTTAAGCTCTTAATAAATAATAACAACAACAACAACAACAATGCATTATTTAAAGGTGCCTTTCAAAACACTCAAGGACACCGTACAGTTGGATGATAATAAAATACAAGACAACAGTAAAATAACAACTGTTTAACATTAAGACTCGTTTAGAGTTTGAGTTTGGCTTATAACGCGAGGGAAACCTGCTCATAGCATTTCAAAACTTTCCAGAGATGCAATTAAATGCAACCACTAGAGACAAAGGCATCAGCATCAGTGCTGCATTTCCATACAGCATCCCAGCTCAGCTGATGATTGGCAGTAAATGCTGGAAACCCCTGCATTCAAATCTGGTTATTTGCCTAAAACCTCTGTGGACATACTGATTGGCCGGCAATGAAAACTGATCTCCCTCCATGACATCTAATGTTCCAGAATGCTCTACAGATAGATTTAAATCGAAAGAGTTTATTGATTGTTGCTTGTAAGTGGGAAGTTGATATTTCAGAGCTATTTCATCATGTATACCTGCACCTCACAGACGGGATATTAAAGACCCCATATTAAAGAAACATGAATTTGGAGCAGGACATCAAAGACCATGTTTTCAAACATCCAATAGCCTTTAGCTTATGTTAAAATCAGACTGGACTGATAGTTCAAATTAAATAAATGACATAAGAGAGAGAATTTAATTGGACAAAAAAGATACATATTATAATATAAAAATTATTATGTATTTAAAAAAAAATCTGTATTTTTGGTTCTTTTTTTTTTTTTTTAAGAAAGAGATTTTTACATTTTAAATTCTACATTTAATCATTTAAGAGACACTTTTGTCCAAAGTGACTTACAAATGAGGATGACAGAAAAATTTAGAAATGAAAAAAAAAAGAAAGAAAAAAAAAGTAATTTAAAATTAGATTTTTCAATTTTAATTTAATTAAAAAATGTTAACATGCAAATATGCGTTTTGTGGTATAATCTAGAATTAAATTATCTCAAAGCTACAGACAGCAACTAAATGTCGCATTTTAATTTCATGAGGTCTTTAAATCAAAGTGCCATTTAAATGCTAGTTTGATTTTGTTTCTAAACAAAGGACAGCTGGAAGAGAGGCAGACTGGATACCAACCAATAAGTATGCTCACATTCATTCTGGGCAACGATTTACCAATTGCATGGGAGCAAAAACAAGGCAATTAACAAGATGATTAACAATGGATAACTGATTTCCACAACACACACAGAGATTTTTGATCTAAAAGTGCTCGTGTTTGAACCAAACACCTTGCAAAATCTACAATCCTCATCAAACTCCCTCTTGATTAGTCAGAGGCGCGTTATCAAATACCATAAGATGGGAGTCTGTCTCGAAAATTGTTCCGAGAAACAGCAACACCTGGGGAAAAAAATGGGATTACACAGTAACGAAGGAAAGAATAACATCATACATAATGAACATCATTTTAGAAAGTCTAGCTAGAAAATGATTGTTATTTCTGTCTCTAATCAGGATGAGCGAGTTGCACCCAAATGTCTCCAGAATCAGTGTGTCGGGTAGTTAAGCCCAATGTTAGTCACTAACTGATTGGGTTTGGGCAGGTTTGGTGTACCTATAGAGGGAAGTCTGTCTCGAATATTACTCCTAGACACTGTGACCCCTGAGGAAACATAAAACAAGACCTCTGAAGAAACGTTAGAAACTCATATGGACATAACATGTCAGGCTAAGTGCAGTTAAGATTAGAAATGACCACAACTAACTATAATGAAATGTGACAGTGTGGTCACAAAGACAGTGGTAAGTCAGACATTTCGCTCATTATATTCATTCTCAGGACACATTTTGACTAAATATTCACTTAAAAACAAGGGCCTGTATTCACAAAACATCTTAAGGCTAAAAGTAGCTCATAACTCGCCGATTTAGGAGAAAATCTTGGAGAAAATAATGGGGGCGTGTCAGTCCTAAATTTAGGACTCCTACATTTAACTATCTTAAAATGACTGTTTCCGGCAATCTGCCTCAGAACGTAAACATTTTCGAAACATTTGACAATAATGAGCTTTTAAAAAGGTATCACCTTTGGTTTTGGAGGTTATCCCAACTCCAAATTTTCCTGTTTATATCCTTGTCATTAACCAGTTGGGCAAGAAGTAACATCTGTTCTTGCGTCCAGTTTGGTTTTCTTTTACGTTTGCACGTCTTACTATCAGCCATGATTATTCTACTCTGTTAAATAAAAGGCTGTTTATATGCATATTCACTAATTATGAGAAGCATATATGTAAGAGGCTGACAATTATCTGAACATATTCTTGTTTTATTGTTTTATTTGAATATGGCAACATAATATGGCGCTCTACAATATGAAAATCTATGAATATATCTCTGACAGAGATCAGCCAATCACTGTGTGCATAGTTAATGAGCATGCTGACATCACGCACAGCAACGAGGTCAGCCCCACCCCCTTACTCTCAGCTTAAGACTTCTCTCTATTCTTCAGTAAAAGTTTGTCTCAGCAGGATAGGTTTAAAGAAAAAACTCTTAGCTGAAAACTTTTACTGCTATTTAGGAGAACTCTTAGTGGTAAGATCAAATGTTTTGTGAATATGGCCCAAGAACTAATTGCTGCATTCAACAGCAGACAGAAGCATCTCACATACTGTCTGTATGAAGAAGAAACTAATCAAATCAAGCTATTTTCTGTTCAGTTTAAATTCTGATTCTAAATGCCTGAACATGCTTGAACTTACAATTAAACCAGACTGTCCTCTGCTTTCAGAATAAAGTTACAGCCACAATGTACTTTATAGACTGACTTGATACCCTTTTTCCATCGAAATGGTGCTGATGCTCAACAATAATGCCCGTTAATACATTTATGATCTCAAACTGGCTATGCTGTAACAATCACAGGTTCTGGAAGTCTGGAATAATTACGATTTTTTTTCGAGGTCTTTTATGCTTTTCAAGGTTGCATTTATTTGATCGAAACAGTAAAAATGATTAAATATTATTACAATTCAAATTAAGTGTTTTCTAAGTGAATATATTGTAAAATGTAATTTATTTCTGTGATCAAAGCTGAATTTTCAGCATCAGTCTTCAGTGTCACATGATCCTTCAGAAATCAGTCTAATATGCTGATTTGCTGCTCAAGAAACATTTCTGATTATTATCAGTGCTGAAAACAGCTGTGCTGCTTTTTATGTATGTTAATTATTCCAGACTTTTAACCGGTAGTGTATAATGTAACAAATAATATTCATAGCAATCACATGTGATATTGTAAATGAAATCATTTCAGATGAACTGGGAAAACAGAATATGTTGAGTATGAGTTCATCAAATGAACCTTCATCACCACAAGCAACATTATGCCCTTGAGAAGAAGTTTCCAGCACCATGTCAGTGGAAAAGGCTGAGAGTGACAATGATAAGAGAACAGCACAGTTGTATGAGTACCAGAAGAGGGCAGAGTTTCACGACACTCGAGTTTATTACAAACAGCAACACCTAGAAATGGAAAAACAGTCAAAGGCGGTGTTCATACATCACAGCGACTGAGATTCAAATAGAACAATCAGAGAAATCACACCACAAACACTTAAACAACATCTGAGATCAGCTGGTTAATTCTAACATCTTGTCACCTTCCTTAACTATTTCCATGGCGAGTAACAAATTGAAATGCTACAAAAGAGCAATTTAAAAGGTTTTAAAATTTTACTTTGGATACACTAAAACAGTTTCAGGATTGACTCTGTTAAAAGTTTATTCGAAAGTCTTTGCTGAGAAATAGAATTTACATCTGAGATTAAAATGTAGTGCAATAAAATAATGTGTACATGCAGAGGCTCTGTTGCACATACCATGGTACTGAATGATTACCATATTAATTTACCATGGTATTTAGATGCTACTTGACCAGAGTAGCATCCAAAAAACCAATGCAATTCATAAGAGACTCTTGTAACGTGGTGCACAGATCTTACCGAGGAAAGCGTCCACGAGGCAGCTGACGCCCCTCATCGCTCTGAAGAAGATCTGAGGCAGCTGTTTGAGGCAGGGGTGCTGAATGACCTCATGAGGAACGCTGTTTCCCCCCAATAACTGCTCCTGAAACTTTGGGGTGGAGCTCACTATGACGGGATTGCTCAGGTCCACAGGGTTACTGAAGGGGAGATAAAGTAAATAAGTAAATAAATAAGTAAGTAATCATGCCCAGAATGGATCCAGCAGACTGGGATAGTAAGCAGATGAAGTCTGCAGACCTGAGCATGTGTAGAAATCGATACCACGTCTGAGCCACACAGTCGTTGTCCATCTCAGCGGGGATGAGGCTGGCGTCTTCCTCTGGCACTTTAAACGGAGGGAAGGACGAGCCGTACATGAATCGCAGCAGCCTGTGTGGACAACAAAACAAATAAAAACAAACAAAAGCATCGACATCACTAAAAAGGTTGCCTGTTTTCCTGATTTCTGTAGCTCAAACAGTAGAGCGTGGAATGCATGAACTGATAAAATGCATAGCTTAACGCAATAAGTCGCTTTGGATAAAAGCTGTCAAATGCATAAACATAAATGTAAATTCAACTGAATTAATGGCTAAATAGCAACATCCTGTGGTCAAAACGACTTATTTTTTAAAACAATTTCTGTTTTGGGGTATTTATTGAATTTTGAGTGCATATAATGCAATCTAAATTTGTATTTTTAAATTGTTATACATTTAATTATTTTCTTTTTTGAGCATGTTGCCTTTAATATACAGGATTTGAATCTGCGTTTCTGAAAGCACAAATGATTGTATCAAAAAAGCGTCTTTCCCGCTTTGCCAAAGTTCTGACTGAGCGTATAAATTTACTACCTAGAGAAGTGCATTAACAATAAAAAGGGCCAAAGTACAAGCTATCAGCTAGAAGCATTTACGGGTCACAGACGAGGTGTCCGCAACAAATTAAATTTACAAACGTGATTTTAGCTACACAGAAAGCATATTAAATTCAAGAAAATTTCTATTTTAATGTTTCATAACTTTTATGAAAATAAAATGTCAAAATAGTTGAAATTATATTTCATCGTCATTAAGCTTAACAGATATTTAAGTAAAAATGAAACAACATACTTATTCTGATTTGCACTTATTAAAATATATAAAAGAATAAGTGATCATACTCAATTTTATTTTATTTAAAAATGTCTTGTTGACAAATTTGTAAAACCTAGTGGTTTGAAGACTAGTGGCAAAAATTGGTCAATTTAAAATTAGTTTAAGGCTGCACTGGGATCCTTAAATAGAGTCTTTTAATGTCATCTAGCTAATGAATCTTGTTCTAAATATGCCTGAAAAGATTTTTTGTATATGAAATATTGTTACACTAAAGGGCATCTCAGTAATAAATGGTAAAAATGTATGATAGTCATTGTTTTAACTCAGAAAAAATCAAATTAAACAGGACACATTCTGATACATGAAAAATAAATAAAGCTGTATTAAACATTTATTTGCATTGATGCTTGAAAGCCCTTTTTAGTGTTTGACCCAGAGATATTCTGTATTGTCCCTGTTAAATGAACTATAAATAAAAGAACAGAAATAAAGCTACAGCTATTACGCAGGCCTAGAGTACCTGGAAGTGAGAGCAGCGATGACTTTACTCCACTGCTCCACCACCGGAGGGTGGTGTCTCCAGTTGGCCAGCATCTCTCGGGCCGTCTTCCAGTAGGGCGGCGTGGGGAAGCAGCGCGTGCAGGCCAGAAACCAAACCTCAAACAGCACGCTGATCAACTTCTCTGCCAGCTTCTCTGCTATTCCACCTACAGGAGACACATCCAGCAATGCCTGTCAGACAGTCTGCCGTTTACACGCTCAGCTTCATCGGCTGGATTAGTGGCATAACAACCATTAATTCTGACATGCAACCACAGTTCTGCTTAGAAAAACACTGAGAGATATTACAGCACTTTTAGAACATTTAAAAGCAGAAATGTGCAGCTTGTTTTTGCTGAAATACTTCCTTAAAATGTATTATGGAGATGCAAAGTCAAAATATGATTGGTTCATATTTTAGCATATGAAAACAATTATTCATGCGTCCCGATTGGACTACTGTAATTCCTTATACCTAGGTCTTCCCTAATCTTCACTGGCTCGTTTGCAGATGGTCCAGAATGCAGCGGCCAGATTGTTAACTGGTGCAAAAAAACGTGCTAATTTTAGCGTCGCTTCACTGGCTTCCTGTAAATTTTGTTGATCGTTTTTAAAGCACTTAATGGACAAGCCCCATCATACATTTCTGACTTAAAATGCATCTTTATTCTATAGCCTTTCCTGATTTTTAATTTATGGATTAGTATTGTTATCTTGGATTTTAATTTATATTTTATTTTATACTTTATTGTATTTTATGATTGTTTTGTACAGCACTTTGGTCAGTGTAAGCTGAATTTAAATGTGCTCTATAAATAAAATGTACTTACTGACTAATTAAAACTTTGCAAAGGTTGAAAATAGTCATGAAAAACTGTTTTTTTTTCATAATTGTTTATTTGAGCTGAAATAGACACTTTTACATTAAACTGCAAAAAACATACTGTTATTATATTGTTTTTCATTTTATGAGATAAGTGGACACTGCTCATTGAAATAGATGTTATAACATCAATGAAGCATACTAATGTTTGAAACGATTGTTGCATACTGTGCAATGTTTCACATACTGTTAGCAACTACTGTGGGTAGTGTACAGTATAAAGCGTGCAGTATGCAGTATTCATCAATGTAGTCTAAATGATGACAGCTTTTGGTGTAAGTAACCTTGAAAATATGACATTTCAACTGCACTTGACTGAAAAAATGAAATGCTCCAAAAGTGCAGAATATGATCTTTAATAAACTGTCAAAGGTCTGATCGTGTCGCTATGGTTGATTAAAATTAAGCAAATTTTACACACTCGTTATCTTAAAACAGGAAACACCGAAGCAGGTTCATTTGCATATTGCACACAAAATGCAGTTTGTTTAAACATCTCTCATTTGTTTGTCAGTCAATGTAAGATCTAGTTAAATGCAGAACTTTGCTCTATAATCGTGTTTATCCACGGCTGACATACGCACCTCCCACAGTGGGCGGGGCCAGGAGCGTGTCATTGATGCGCAGCAGGAAGAGCAGCAGCACCTCCCATGTCTCTCTGGCCATGCCGGACGACTCACGTGCCAACTTCTGCACTGCAGACAGCACTTGCTGACACAATTTAAAGTGCACCAGGCTGAAGTGCTCTGGTCTGAAAGAAAGAAGCATGTATACTCAAAATCATAAAGCACAAACAGGAAGTGCTACATTTATTAGACTGAAAACATGCCATTCATCACATGCACAAATCCAAATATAATACTGTTAATGTTCTAGAAGAGTCTTTCGATCAGAACAAAACAAGTAATCATTTTCCCTTTCAAAAATCATCAATACAAAGCTTTTAATTAGATCTACAAAGCAATTTAATTAGATTTCTATTACATATAATATGCATTAGTATACTAATAATATACTAGTATACTAACAGTATATACTAATAATGTATGCATATATATATATATATATATATATGGAAAAGGAAGCATTTCTGTAATTTCATTACACATTTTAGTGCTCTTTTTCTTAAAACAGGAAACAATTAAAAATACATGATCAATAAAATATAATTTATTTTATTCAAATAATTTAACAAATACCAGTACTGGGGAAAAATAATATTTTTTTGTTTTTTAAATTAGATGTTATATATATTTATCATACTGCAGTACAAAGGAAAACGGATTCTGAAAATTCTAAAAAAATAAAATAAAAAAAAGGATTCTGAAAATTATCAATATTATATATTTATTTATAACTAAAATCATATATATCCATAAATCTATCTCTCTCTATATATACACATCTATATAGATATGTATACAACTAAATATATATATATATATTATATACACACACACTCTTATACTAAACTGCATAAAACATACTAAATTATCATTATCATTGTTTTATTTTGAGATAAGTGGACACTGCTCATTGAAATATATGCCCAACCATCGATGTTTGAAATGACTGATGCATACTCTGCAATGTGTCACATACTACTTTTATCAAAAAAAGTAGTATACAGTATGAAGCGTGCAGTATGCAATACTCCATTCTGAACACAGTCATTAATTTAGTCAATTTAGTCAGTTCATGTGCACTGTGCATCATGGGTACTTAAAACCACAGGGCGAACACACCTGGGCAGGAAAAGGTTGTGCAGGTGTTTGAGGATGGTTTGGACGTAGAGGTTGGGCTCTTTGATGATGGGCTGGGGTATGGAGTCTCGAGGAGACACCAGGGCCATTATCCAGTCAGAGTAAACGTCCACACACAACTTAACCGTGTCTCCATCCAGCGGGAGCGTCAGGCCGTAACACAGCACCTCCATGGTCCATTTCACCTGAGGAGGACAAGGACAGAATTAGATGGACAAATAACTATCTAAACCGGTTTGAGATCAACAATCCTCGGGCTTGAGAGGGAAGTTTGATGACTGGTGAAACACACTGGTTCTGTCAGCAGGAAACAGAACAGCACTGCATTCGATGGATCTGCATTTTTGCACGATTATATTCTAAACAGCATCAGTCACCATGGGCAGCAATGAGCTGGATCAGAGGTCAGAAAAAAGGTCAGGAAAAAAAAAATCAGAGGGTGAGAGGGAATTGACAGGATTTCCTCTCCTCTTATCACAGCACACAGAAGCCTACAGGAACCACACGCACAATGCAATGGAAGTCAGTGCGACACACACACACAAGCAAATGAAGGTTTTTAAGCAGCACTTAAACCCACCCAGATACACAAACAAACAACAGAGCCAACTCAACAAAGCCTTAAAACAGACTCAGGCGTTTGCACTAATAACATCACAGCATGTCTCTCATTTTAGACCAAGACGTAACTTGAGCAGCGTGTTTTGCTTCTAACCAAATTATGCAAATAAACAACTGAAGAAACAACAGCGCTGCTCTTTAACTTCCTAATAAAATCTAACAAATATAGAGCTCACAAAGTCAATTTGTAGGCCAATCCGGAGGCTAATTCACCATCAGTTAAATAGGGTTTTCTAACAGCAGTTTTGGATTTATAAATAAAAAAAGATCAGTGATTATCATTACTTAAAGAGATGTTCTGAAGCTGCTGTTTTGCTAAAAAAAAAGATCACAACTTCCACAAGGATGTTACATGCTTGATGAATTAATCCTTATATGGCAACTTTTAAAGAATAGTGGCTTCAAATTTTATGGTATGTAATTTAGGTTTTGGAACAAAATGCAACAGTATGTCCAGCAATGTCAACATTAATTTATGTATAAATCGCAATCTACTACAAATAAATTATGAGGGATTGAAGATACAAACCATCTACCAAACAGCCTATTTCTTAATGTAGAATATTCCTCACATTAAGTCACTAAATATATAAAATATGAAGAACTAAATTATAACTTGACTTATATGGCATATATGATCCTGTGAGTGAAAAGATGAATATACAAAATCAGATAAATAATATTATTTTCAGCTAGGAAAAAATACATTTATTTATATAGCACATTTGATATGCAGTCAGTGATAAAAGTGGTTTACATATTTTTTTTTTTTTAAATGAGAAAGGTAAAATGTCATTAAAAATAGCTAAAATAATTCAAAATAATATATTTATATACTGTAAATTTTAAATTTACAAATATTTTTTTAAATTAAAATAATGCAAAATTCAATTGCATTGTCAGCAAGTAATATTTATGGCTGGTCTTTTGCAGGTCTGGTATGAATTTGTGAATTTGAACCATGTCAAATATAAGTCAAACTGCTGTGAGAAAACCAAACATTTTCCACCCAAAAGCCTGGATGTTGCTCTTGAGCTCAGCAGAAGTTAACAGTTAACAGGTTGTACGTCTGAATTAATTCAAACATGCCACCCAGTAAGTCGACCTTGAATTCCTGCCGCAGCCTCGGGTTTGAATTGAGGACTCTTCACAGATGAGAGATGTTATGAAACACACACACACTTCTTACCTCCTTGTCAGTCTTGAGGAGGCACTCAGACGGTGCTCCTCCAAGGCTGTTTCCCAGGGGGCGCACCACAGCGTTTGCCACGTCTCGACCCACGCCGGCTGGGTAAGTGTGTAGGACGCTCAGGTGGCCCTGATCGCTCTGGACCACCAGGTGTAAAGACCGCCACTCAGAGTACATGACCACGACTTCTGCTGGATCTGACTGCGGCCTGAGGAGAGACGCAAACCAGACGTTTGAAGGCTGATTGAGGAATCATTTAAAATCATCTAAAAATGGTCTTCAGTGGTGTTTTATTTTTAATTCTGTATTAGGAAGAATAGTGCACACACACTGGTCAAAGATGATAAGTGGTTTTCAAGCATCAAACAATTAAAGTTTAATATAGCTATGCATTAGAATGTGTCCTGTTTTTTTCCTGATCAAAAAATAACGAATTATAAATTTTTACCATGATTTAGAAAGATATACACAAAAATGACATTGTGTAACAATAGTTCATATAACAATAAATACTGTCAGACATTAAAATACATAATAATATTTAGTATGGTCAGTTTTTCTTTTATATATTATAATACACCAGAACAAATTTGTTGTTTCATTTTGACATAAATGTATCTGTTACAGTGAATGACGATAGAACATTTTTTTCACCCGTATTTTGACATTTTCTTTTCACAAAAGCTACTTGAAACATTAAAGACACGTTGCTTGCATTTAATTTTTACGCAATTTTATCTATTTTTTTATGTATTTATAAATATGTACAAGTTGTACTGTTGTACACACACACATACAATGTATTTATATTTAATTTAAACTTATTTATATACCAAATAAATAAACATACATACAAGCTGAATATGTGTGTATGTGTGTGTGTGTGTATATATATATATATGGGTCAAAGATGAAAAAGGGTTAAAGCATAAAAACAATAAGTGTAATACTGCTTTAATTGTTGTTGTTTTTCCCCTCAAAAATTAAAAAGTTTTCTGTTTAATTCAATTACAATTTTGTTTTTGTTTTTCTGAGCACAAAATAAATATCATACATTTTTCCCTGATTTACAGAAGACACCCACTAAAATATCATTCAGTGTAACAGTCTTGTCAGGCATATTTACAACAAAAATCAATTTATGACACATTAAAAGACTAATTACTTTCACCACAGATACTAATTAGTTGTAATTTTACATTTTTAAC
>JAFVLL020038359.1:14851-34768 GCA_021397915.2 Tor tambroides | reverse complement strand
GTCAGCAGTCTTCCCCATGATTGTGTAGCCTACAGAACTAGACTGAGAAACCATTTAAAGGCCTTTGCAGGTGTTTTGAGTTAATTAGCTGATTAAAGTGTGGCACCAGGTGTTTTTAAAATTGAACCTTTTCACAGTATTCTAATTTTCTGAGATACTGAATTTGGGATTTTCGTTAGTTGTCAGTTATAATCATCAAAATTAAAAGAAATAAACATTTGAAATATATCAGTCTGTGTGTAGTGAATGAATATAATATACAAGTTTCACTTTTTGAATGGAATTAGTGAAATAAATCAACTTTTTAATGATATTCTAATTATATGACCAGCACCTGTATAAAGTATTGTGTGTTAAGTTCTTAATTTATTAATTTATAATGCATTTTGTTTAAAGGTGCCTTTAAAACACTCAAGGACACCATACCACTGAATGATAATAAAATGCAAGACAACAGTACAATAAACCAAAAACTGTTTAATATTAAGACTCATTTTGAGTTCATGACTGAGTTTTGCTTATAAAGCGAGGGAAACCCGTTCACAGCATTTCAAAACTTTTCAGAGATGCAATGAAATGCAACCACTAGAAACAAAGGCATCAGTATCAGTGCTGCATTTCCATACAGCATCCCAGCTCAGCTGCTGATTGGCAGTAAATGCTGGAAACCCCTGCATTCAAATTTGGTTATTTGCCTAAAATCTGTGAACATACTGATTGGCTGGCAAAGGAAACCGATCTCCCTCTTAACATCCTATGTTCCAGAAAGCTCCATGGACATTTAAACCGAAAGAGTTTATTGATTGTTGCTTGTAAGTGGAAAGCTGATATTTTAGAGTCATTTGATCATGGATACCTCCACCTCACAGATGGGATATTAAAGACCCCATATAAAAGAAACATGAAGTTGGAGCAGGACATCAAAGGCCTGGTCGCCTGTTTTCAAATACCCAATAGCCTTGGAGACACTTTTATCCAAAGAGGCACATGAGGATAATAGAAAAAAATTAAAATTAAAATGAAAAAAAAAAAAAAAAATCAATTAAAATTTTTAATTTAAAATTACATTTTTAATTTTATTTTAAAATTTTACACACGCATATGTGTGCTTTGTGGCATAATCTATAATTACATTATCCCAAAGCTACAGACAGCAACTAAAAGTCACATTTTAATTTCACGAGGTCTTTAAATCTAAGTGCCATATAAATGCCGGTTTGATTTTGTTTCTAAACAAAGGACAGCTGGAACAGAGGCAGACTGGATAACAACCAATAAATATGCTCACATTCATTCTGGGCAACGATTTACTCTTGCATGGGAGCAAAAACAAGGCAATTAACAAGGTAATTAACGATGGATAATTGATTTCCACAACACACACAGGGATTTTTGATCTAAAAGTGTTTGTGTATGAACCAAACACCTCGCAAAATCTACAATCCTCATCAAACTCCCTCTTGATTAGTCAGAGGCGCGTTATCAAATACCATAAGATGGGAGTCTGTCTCGAAAATTGTTCCGAGATACAGCAACACCTGGGGAAAAAAATGGGATTACACAGTAACCTCAAAAAGGAAGAATTACAACATACATTACGAACATAATTTTAGAAAATCTAACTAGGAAATGATTTTCATTTCTGTCCCTAATCAGGATGAGCGAGTTGCACCCAAAGACCTCCAGAATCAGTGTTTTGGGTAGTTAAGCCCACTGTTAGTCACTAACTGATTGGGTTTGGACAGGTTTAGTGTACCTATAGAGGGAAGTCTGTCTCGAATATTGCTCCTAGACACTGTGACCCCTGAGGAAACATAAAACAAGACTGCTGAAGAAATGTTAGAAATTTATATGGACAGGCTACTGTGAACAAACCACTGAGCATGTGCAGTTATGATTAAAAACTATCACAACTAACTAAACCGAGATGTGACAGTCAGTGAAAGGCCAGATATTAACTCCCTATATTCATTCTCAGGACAAGTTTTGACTAAATATTCACTTAAAAACAAGAGCTAAAAAGCTGCACTCAACAGCAGACAGAAACGTCTCATACTGTCTGTATGAACAAACTAATCAAATCAAGCTTATTCAGTTTAAATTCTGATTCTAAATGCTAGAACTTATAATTAAACCAAAAATCCATTAAACCAGACTGTGCTCTGCTTTCAGAATGAAGCAACAGCCACAATGTAGTTTATAGATTGACTTGATACCCTTTTTCAATCGGAATGGTGCTGATGCTCAACAATAACGAATCAAACATATCACATTGAAATTGTTGTTCACAAGTCTTAGTCCTAGTTTTGAGAATATATATTTAACAACCAAAGTAAATTAATTACACAAACTGGCTTTGATGTAACGATTAGAGGAATTTTTTAAGATTTTGAAAGAAACTTTTTGCTCAGCAAGGCTGCATTTATTTGATCAAAAAAGTAAAAATTGTGAAATATTATTACAACTGTTTTCTATGTGAATTTACTGTCAAATGTAATTTATTTCTGTGATCAAAGCTGTATTTTCAGCATCATTACTCCAGTCTTCAGTGTCACATGATCTTCAGAAATCATTCTAATATGCTGATTTGCTGCTCAAGAAACATTTCTGATTATTATCAATGTTGAAAACAGTTGTGCTGCTTCTTATTTATGTTAATTATTCCAAACTTTTGATTAGTAGCATATTATGTAACAAATAAAATTCAGTCAACTCAAATAAATTTCAACTAATTTCAGATGGACTGGGAAAACAGAATATGTTGAATAGGAGTTCATCAAATGGACCTAAATCACCACAAGCAACATTATGCTCTCGCAGAGCAGTTACCAGCACCATGTCAGTGGAAAAAAGGGCTAAGAGTGAAAATGATAAGAGAACAGCACAGTTGTATGAGTACCAGAAGAGGGCAGAGTTTCACGACACTCGAGTTTCTTACAAACAGCAACACCTAGAAATGGAAAAACAGTCAAAGCCAGTGTTCATACATCACTGCGACAGAGATTCAAACAGAATGATCAGGAAAATCACATTACAAACACTAAAACAACATCTGAGATTATTGGATGATTGCTGTTTTTACATCATGCCAGCTTCCCTGACTATTTCCATGGTAAGTAACAAGTTGAAATTAGGGGTGGGCTATATGACAAAAACATCATATCACAATTTTTTTCAGAAACATCACGATTTCATCACGATTCTTTGTCATGTTGGTTTTGCTATTTTGCCAGCTGTCTGAGCATTACAGCCAAATTTATTTCCCTATTATAAAGACTAAGCCTTTAAAGGTAACAAAACATAAAAAAAGAATGGCGGATATTTAGGCCAAAGTGGGTGAAGATAAAAATCTTTGTCATTATTTTATCTTTGTTATTAAAAAATAAGAACAAACATACAAATACACATAATATACAAATAAAACAAACAGTGCTTTATTTTTAGGTACAATAGGTGTATTTAGCAGGAGCATTCAAGAAACTGAATGAACAAATATCAGAATAAACACTATATAGATTGATTCCTATTAATGCGTTTCAGTCAAGAGTAGTGAGTGATTTTTCTCTTTGTGTTTTGGTGTTTTATTAACATTAAAGGAATAATTCACTCAAAAATATATTTGTTTTATTTGTATACCATCATTTACTCACTCAAAGGTTTTTTGGTAACGCTTTATTTTAACTAGTTGCTTATTAGGATGCATATTACTAGAATATTAGCCATTTATTAGTAGTAATTAAGCACATATTAATGTCTTATTCTACATGACCTTATTCTATGTCCCTAATCCTACTCAATACCTAAACTTAACAACTACCTTACTAACTACTAATAAGCAGCAAATTAGGAATTTACTGAGGGAAAAGTCGTAGTTAATAGTGAATAAGTGTTCCCTATTCTAAAGTGTTACCGTTGTTTTAAACCTAAATGAGTTTCTTTCTTTTGCTGAACATGAATGCTATTTTGAAGAATGTGGAAAAGCAAACAGTTGCTGGTCCACAGTGACTTCCATAGGATTTTTTTCCTACTGTCAAATTCAATGTGGACCAGCTAGTGTTTGGTTACCCAGATTCTCCAAAATATCTGATTTTGTGTTCAGCTTAAGAAAGAAATTAATACAGGTTTGGGACAACACGTGAGTGAGTAAATAATGACAGGAATTTAATTTTAGGGTGAACTATCCCTTTAATGACAGTCAGCTGCATGTTTAGTTCTGTCCCTTTAAGACCAGCACGCATCTAATATACAGGCATGCATCCGTTTTTCTCTCAACTGTTTACTTTCATTTGATTTTAGACATAACCAACTGAGTCTATATGTAAACCTTGAGTGTTTTGACAGTATTAGTGCAAAAAATTACTTAGTTCAGTAATCAGGCGCTGTTTAACAGGCTTTTTAGTGCGAGCGCTTCGGGTGTATGGGCTCAGAAAAAGCGCACGTCAGAAGAGCACGAGGATGAAACGTTTAACCGGCAAGGCTTTAAAGCACATGCAAATAATGTACTTTTGTGACTGCGAATAATTCCAGTGTCCCGTGAGAGTAACTCTACTGCTGAGTTAACACTGATGTGAATGTATGTGGCGTTGTATAGTATATAGAGATGGAGGCACCAGAACTGCAGCTGGTAGCACAATATTTCTTAAAAAAAAAAATCGTGGAGACATTTTAATCATCCATGATCAAAAATCGTCATAACGCACACCCCTAGTTGAAATGCTAAGAAACAGCAATTTAAAAAGGTTTTTAAAGTTTACTTTGGATAATATTTCCAAAATGGATTCAGGATTGACTTGTCTTTGCTGAGTAATATAATTTACATATGAGATTAATATATAGTGCAAAAAAACAAAACAAAAAAACAATGTGTATATGTAGAGGCTTTGTTGCACATACTATGGTACTGAATGATTACCACATTCATTTACCATAGTATTTATATGCTACTTTATGGAATATCACAGTAATACAACAACAGTAGCATCCAATAAACCAGTGCAATTCATAAGAGAGCCTTGTAATGTGGCGCACAGATCTCACCGAGAAAAGCATCCACGAGGCAGCTGACGCCCCTCATCGCTCTGAAGAAGATCTGAGGCAGCTGTTTGAGGCAGGGGTGCTGAATGACCTCATGAGGAACGCTGTTTCCCCCCAACAACTGCTCCTGAAACTTTGGGGTGGAACTCACTATGACGGGATTGCTCAGGTCCACGGGGTTACTGAAGGAGAGAGAGATAAACGAACAACTTAGGTAAGTAATCATGATTGGACCTGGATAGTAAGCAGATGAAGTCAGTTCCACTGCAGACCTGAGCATGTGTAGAAATCGATACCACGTCTGAGACACACAGTCGTTGTCCATCTCAGCGGGGATGAGGCTGGCGTCTTCCTCTGGCACTTTAAACGGAGGGAAGGACGGGCCGTACATGAACCGCAGCAGCCTGTGTGGACAACAAACAAATAAGATGAAGGTCAAACAAACAAAAGCATCGACATCACTAAAAAAATGCTGTCTGTTTTATTGATTCCTGTAGCTCAAACAGTAGAGCATGGTGCTAGCAATGCCAAGGTCATGCCAATCAATTCCGAGAGAATACATGACCTGATAAAATGCATCTCTTAATGCAATATAAGTCACTTTCAATAAAGGCTGTCAATGACAATGACATGAGAGTGAATAAATTATTTTAATTTTTATTTTTGGGTGTACTATTCCTTTAAGAATGTGCAAAAGTACATATTTTTCAAATGAAACTGCACAATAAAGCAGTTATTTTAAATGAATTTTGAGTGCATATAGTGCAATCTCAATTGGTATGATTACACATGCAATTATTTTCTTTTTTGAGCTTGTTGCCTTTAATGTACAGGATTTGAACCTGCATTTCTAAAAGCACAATGATTGTGTTTCACAAACAAGCATCTTTCCCACTTTGCCACGGTTCTGACTGAGCATATAAATTTACTACCTAGACAAGTGCACTAACAATAAAAGGACCAAAGTAAAAGCTAGCTTTGACATATATGGGTCAAAGACAAGACGTCCCATTTGTGTGTCTGCATCAAATTTACAAACAGGATTTTATATACATAGAAAGCATATTAAATCCACATAAAGTGTCTTCTTTAATGTTTCAAATAACTTTTATGAAAAAAAAATGTCAAAATACAGGTGAAACAATGTTTCATCATCATTCAGCATAACAGATATTTAAGTAAAAATGAAACAACATACTTATTCTGATCTGCACTTAAAATATATAAAAGAATAAGTGATCACACTAAACTTTATTATATTTTAAATGACTGAAAATGTCTTGTTGACAAATGAGTAAAACCTAGTGATCTGAAGGATAGTGGGAAAGACTGGTGAAGATTTAAAATTATTAATAATAATAATATAATTATCCTTAAATAGAGTTTTTTAAAGTCATCTAATGATTCTTGTTCTAAATATGCCTGGCAGGATTTTTTGGTATATGAAATATTGTTACACTGAATAACATTTTAGTGGGCGTCTCAGTAATTCCTGGTAAAAATGTATGATAGTCATTGTTTTTTGCTCAGATGAAATAAAATTAAACAGGACACATTCTAATGTATGAAAAAAAAATGTAAGCGGTATTAAACATTTATTTGCATTGATGCTTGAAAACCCCTTTTTGTCTTTGACCCATAACATCTGCTGCTCAATATTGTGCAGTAATGATATTCTGTATTGTCTCAGTTAAATAAACTATAAATAAAAGAAAAGAAATAAAGCTGCAGCTATTACGCAGGCCTACAGTACCTGGAAGTGAGAGCAGCGATGACTTTACTCCACTGCTCCACCACCGGAGGGTGATGTCTCCAGTTGGCCAGCATCTCTCGGGCCGTCTTCCAGTAGGGCGGCGTGGGGAAGCAGCGTGTGCAGGCCAGAAACCAAACCTCAAACAGCACGCTGATCAGCTTCTCTGCCAGCTTCTCTGCTATTCCACCTACAGGAGACACAACCAGCCAAACCTGTCAGACAGTCTGCCGTTTACACGTTCAGCATGATCAGCAGCAACAGAGGAATAAGGGCCATTTATTTTGACTTGTCACTCAGTATTTTTCTATACAAAAACAGTGGGAACATACGGCACTTTTTGACAACTAGAAAATGCATTTGAGGGGTTTAAAAGCAGAAATGTGCTGCTTGTTCTTGCTAAAATACTTCCTTAAAAATGTATTGTAAAGCTGCAAAGTCAAAATATGATTGGTTAATAAGTTAGCATGTGAAAACAATTAAAACAAAGGTTGGAAATAGTCATGAAAAACAAACTAGGACAGCTTTTGGTGTAAGAAACCTTGAAAATATGACATTTCAACTGCAACTTCATTGAATAAATAAAATGCTGCAAAAGTGCAAAATATGATTTCTTTATATTAATCTGACAATGCATGGTTGATTAAAAAGAAAAACTGAATTTTTGATTGCAGAAAAATAAGCAAAGCCAATTTTACACATTTGTGACCCTGGACCACAAAACCAGGCATAAGGGTCAGCTTTCCATTGATGTATGGTTTGTTAGGACAGGACAATATTTGGCTGAGATACAACTATTTGAAAATCTGGAATCTGAGGGTGCAAAAAAATCTAAATACTGAGAAAATCACCTTTAAAGTTGTCCAAATGAAGTTCTTAGCAATGCATATTACTAATCAAAAAATTAGGTTTTGATATATTTACAGTAGGAAATTTACAAAATATCTTCATGGAACATGATCTTTACTTAATATCCTAATGATTTTTGGCATAAAAGAAAAATCAGTCATTTTGACCCATACAATGTATTTTTGGCTATTGCTACAAATGTACCTCAGCGACTTAAGACTGTTTTTTTTGCTCCAGGGTCTCATTTCTGCACTTGTTATCTTAAAACAGGAAACACAATTACATCAAAGCAGGTTCATTTGCATACTGCACACAAAATGCAATTTGTTTAGATGCAAAGCGTGCACCTTCTCTCATTTGTTTGTCAGTCAATGTAAGGTCTAGTTAAATGCAGAAGTTCACTCTGTTTTAGAGGGAAACATCACTGTGTTTGTTCCCGGCTGACATACGCACCTCCCACAGTGGGCGGGGCCAGGAGCGTGTCATTGATGCGCAGCAGGAAGAGGAGCAGCACCTCCCACGTCTCTCTGGCCATGCCGTTCGAGTCACGTGCCAACTTCTGCACTGCAGACAGCACTTGCTGACACAATTTAAAGTGCACCAGGCTGAAGTGCTCTGGTCTGAAAGAAAGAAGCATGAATATTCAAGATCAGAAAGCACAAACAGAAAGTGCTATACTTCCTAAACAGAACACAAGCCTATCATCACATGCGCAAATCCAAAAATAATATTGTTAATGTTCTAGGAGAGCCATTTTACCAGAACAAACAAATACTTTTCTCCTGCAAAAGTCATCATTACAAAGCTTAAATGTTTCATTATTTTAATAAGATTTCTAAGGGGGAAAGGGAAAGGGAAAGGGAAGTGGTGTGTGGCCAAGTATGGTGACCCATACTCGGAATTTGTCCTCTGCATTTAACCCATCCAAGTGCATGCACACAGTACATATAATAGGTATTGATATATTAATAGTACACTAATAGTGTGTGTGTGTATATATATATATATATATATATATATATATATATATATATAAACAGGATTTTTGATTGTGGAAAAGGAAGCATTTATGTAATTTCATGACACATTTCTGTGCTATTATCCTAAAACAGGAAACACAATTATAAATAAAATACATTATAAATAAATTACATTTTTATATTAAAAAAAAAAATTAAATGAGATTTTGTATACATTAATTATATAGCAGTACAAAGGAAAAAGTAATCATTTTCTTATTCTGAACATTTCAATACATACTTTAACTCAAGCATTTTAACAAGATTTTAATTTTTATAAATATATATAATTTTTTTAAAAATTATAATTATATATTTATATATATATATATATATATCTTTTTTAATTATATATATATATATATATATATATATTATATATATATATATATATATATATATATGAAATAATAATTGTTTATTTGAGCTGCAATAGACACTTTTAACATTAAACTGCATATAACACACTAAATAATTGTTTTTGATTTTATGAGATATTAAGTGGACACCGCTCATTGAAATAAATGTTACAACATCGATGAAGCATACTAATGTTTGAAATGATTGTTGCATACTGTGCAATGTTTCCCACACTATAATCAAAAAAATAAATAAATACTGTAGGTACTGTACAGTACAAAGTGTGCAGTATGCAGTGTTCATCAATGCAGTCATGGAACAGTTTGGTGCACTGTGCATCATGGGTAATTAAAACCATAGGCCGAACACACCTGGGCAGGAAAAGGTTGTGCAGGTGTTTGAGGATGGTTTGGACGTAGAGGTTGGGCTCTTTGATGATGGGCTGGGGTATGGAGTCTCGAGGAGACACCAGGGCCATTATCCAGTCAGTGTAGACGTCCACACACAACTTAACCGTGTCTCCATCCAGCGGGAGCGTCAGGCCGTAACACAGCACCTCCATGGTCCATTTCACCTGAGGACATGGACAGCATTAGAGGACAAATAACTACCTAAACCGGTTTGAGATGGATCAACAGTCCTTGAGCTTGAGAGGGAAGTTTGATGACTCCCTCATGCACGCTTGTGAGTGAAACAGACTGGTTCTGTCAGCAGGAAACAGAACAGCGCTGCATTCAATGGATCTGCATTTTTGTGCGATTATATTCCAAACAGCATCGGTCGCCAATGAGACGGATCAGAGGTCAGAAAAAAAGTCAGAAAAAAAAAAAAATCAGAGGCCGAGAGGGAATTGACAGGATTTCCTCTCCTCTTATCACAGTACACAGAAGCCTACGGGAACCACACGCACAATGCAATGGAAGTCAGTGCGACACACACACACACACACAAGCAAATGAAGGTTTCTGAGCAGCACTGAAACCCACCCAGATACACAAACAAACAACAGAACACACTCAACAAAGCCTTAAAACAGACTCAAACGTTTGCACTAATAACATCACAGCATGTCTCTCATTTTAGATCAAGACGCAACTTGAGCAGCGTGTTTTGCTTCTAACCAAATTATGCAAATAAACGACTGAGGAAACAACAGCGCTGCTCTTTAACTTCCTAATAAAATCTAACTTTATTAGGAACTGTAACATTATACGGTTTACGTCAAATGGAGCTCATAAAGTCAATTTGTAGGCCAATCCGGAGGCTAATTCACATCAGTAAAATGGGTTTTTGGAACAGCAGTTTTGGATTTATAAATAAAAAAAGATCAGTGCTTATTATTACTTAAAGAGACATTTTGAAGTCGCAAGGATGTTACATGCTTGATGAATTAGTCCTTATATGGCAACTTTTAAAGAACAGTGGCTTCAAATTTTATGGAATGTAATTTGTGTTTTAGAACAAAATGCAAAAGTCTGTCCAACAATGTTAACATTAATATATGTATAAATTGTAATCTACTAAAACTAAATTATGAGGGACTGAAGATATACCATCTACCAACAAAATCATTTATGACCTGCACAAAGAGTAATCATCTGAAATGTTTTTCCTCCATATTTCATGGAATATTCCTCACATTAAGTCACTAAATATATAAAATATGAAGAACAAAATTATAATTTGGTTTATATGGTGTATAAGATCCCGTGAGTGACAAGACGAATATGCAAAAACTCATTAATACGCAAAAACAGATAAATAAGATTTTTAGGCAGGGCAAATTTATTTATATAGCACATTTCATATAGAGTGATAAAAGTGCTTTACATTTTTTTTTTTTTTAAAGGCAAAGGTAGGAAATAAAGATAAAAGAGGTAAAACCCTCATTAAAAATAGCTGAAGTAATTCAAATTAAATAACATATATGCATAAATGTTTAAATTAAAATAATGCAAAATACAGTTGCATTGTCAAAAAGGAATATTTATGGCTGCAAGCGTTCTCAAATTAACCTGTCTTTGGCAGGTCTGGTAAAAAGTGAAATTGAACCATGTCAAATATAAGTAAAACTGAACAGGAACTGCTCTGAGGAAACCAAACATTTTCCACCCAAAAGCCTGGATGTTGCTCTTGAGCTCAGCAGAAGTTAACAGTTAACAGGTCGGACGTCTGAATTAATTCAAACATGCCACTCAGCAAGTCAACCTTGAATTCCTGCACAGCCTCGGGTTTGAACTGAAGACTCTTCACAGGTGAGAGATGTTATGAAACACACACACACATCTTACCTCCTTGTCAGTCTTGAGGAGGCACTCAGACGGCGCTCCTCCGAGGCTGCTTCCCAGGGGTCGCACCACAGCATTTGCCACGTCACGACCCACGCTGGCTGGGTAAGTGTGTAAGACGCTCAGGTGGCCCTGATCGCTCTGGACCACCAGGTGTAACGACCGCCACTCAGAGTACATGACCACGACTTCTGCTGGATCTGACTGCGGCCTGAGGAGAGACGCAAACCAGACGCGCAATCAGAGCTTTGAAGGTTGAGACAGGGATAGTCAGATATGAGGAATAATTTAACAACACAGGGAAACAAAATAATCATAAACAGTCTTTGGCAGTGTTTTATTTTTAATTCTATTTTAGGAAGAATAGTACACACACACACACACAGACACACAGACACACAGACACAAACACAAACACAAACACACACACACACACACACACACACACAGAGAGAGAGAGAGAGAGAGAGAGAGTAAGTCAAAGATGATAAGTGGTTTTCAAGCATCAAACAATAAAAGTTTAATACAGATTTTAATGCTGTGCATTAGAGTATGTCCTGTTTATTTTATTTTTCTGAGCAAAAAATGATAATTGTCATACATTTTTACTATGATTTACAGAAGACACCCACAAAAATGTCATTCACTGTAAGTGTAGTTCAAATAACAAAAATCCTGTCAGACATTAAAATGCAATACAGTTTAGTATGCTCAATTTTTCTTTTATATATTTTAATAAATCAGTATACATACAGTATGTTGTTTAATTTTTACATAAATTTATGTTACACTGAATGACAATGGAACATTATTTCACCCGTATTTTTTTGACACATTACTTTTACAAAAGTTTACAAAAGAAAGATTAAAGTAGACATGTTACTTGCGATTAATATACTTTTATGTATACATATTTAATGAATACATATATATATATATATATATATATATAAACACTAATCTTTAAGCCTACATATATTCACATACATACACATTTACATACATTTTTGTATTTTTAGGAATTTATTTACACACACACACATATTTTATTTATATTTAATTTAGTGTAATGTATATAAAATGTATATAATGTATATTAATATACATTATTATTATATAAATGTATATAAATTTATACCAATTAAATAAATATAAACTTTATAATTGTATTTTTTTATTTATTATTTATTTATATAAAAATTTGTACTGTTGTGCACACACATAAAATTTCTTTATATTTAATTTAAATTGATCTATATTTATATACCAAATAAATAAATGTACAATTTACAATTATGTGTGTATAATATATTATACACACACACACACACACATCTGCACAGACATAATTTTTTTTTTACAGTAAATAAATCTATATTATGATACATGCCATTACTGTGCTATAAAATGAACCGTCCTGTTTCATAACAAGCTTCCTCTTATCAGACACCATTGTCTGCTGTCACATACAGAAGTGATGACAAACCACGCAGGACGGTGTTTTAACAACATCACAGACTGTTCTGTGTCGATCACCTGATCCTCCTGAGCTCATCGGACATGAGGAACTATCAGTTAGTTTATCTCACTAAACAGAAGACCAACAAAGGAGAATCTAACCAAGTATAGAAAAACTCCCAGCTCTGATATTATGCAGATGCTTCCAACGAGTCTCGTCCTTCTTCTAATCTAGACACAATCTAAGCGCTCTGCTAATATTAGGACACAAACTTTAAACATGGAGCCATGCCAAATGGATCTCAAACCCTCAGGAATAACACTGCTTATATCTTACACAGAATAAAGACTCAAATACACATAGCGCGCGCGCGCACACACACACACACACACAGACACACGTACCTATACACAGACAGAGAGCATGTATTCATATTTCTATATGTAATAACTACTAATTTACATACATTTACATATATAAGTACACACAAACACTATATACACACACACACATATGTACATATACAGAGAGAGAGCATGTATTTGTATTTACATTTAGTCATTTTGCAGACGCTTTTATCCAAAGCTTTTATCGCTTTTATCCATTTTGCAGACGCTTTTATCCGCTTTTATTTCCATATGTAATAACTACTAATTTACATATATACATATATTTAGATATACATATATTTAGATATATAAGTACACACAAACACTATACACACACACACACGTACATATACACAGAGCATGTATTTATATTTCTATAAGTAATAACTACTAATTTACATATATACATTTACATATATAAGTACACACAAACACTACACACACACACACGTACATATACACACAGAGAGAATGTATTTATATTTCTGTATATAACTACTAATTTACATATATACATTTACATATACAAGTACACACACACACACACACACACACACTGAAGAATAGCATGGTTCATGTCTAAAAAATCATGAAGCATTACCATATAACCATGCATTTACATGTTAATCTAAGGTACTTCAAAGAATACCATAATATTACCATGGTACTTTTTGTTTCAGAGCAGTTGTTACTATAGAAGCAATGTCTTACTGAACGACCACCAATAGATAAACACTAGTAAAATCTTGCTAAACAACATGTTCAGATGTTTTCAATTCGACTTCCGTAGCCGCTGTGTTTTTTAGCCTCTGTGCTAACCGATCGGATACGAGTCAATGAAGCTTTAAATCCTGACACAAACGTTCATATTCATATTTACATATTCATTTTACGCCCTTAGACACTTTATATGTAAATTATACTATTTTATCCCAGAGGGCGAAACGCTAACGTTACAGTATGTTAGCAACTCGCAAGCTAAGCTAACACAGACTGATTCCCAATAGTGACAGGAATTTTAACCACTAATGTATTGCTAAACGTTCAAACAAAAATAAGATTACCTTCCCTACGTATAAATAAACCAGGAAATATTATATCTGCAGTAGTTTTTGACGTTTTCCCAGCTGTGGCGCGAATCAATCAGATACATGTTTGTTTGACAGCTGATTTCGGTCTCACGAAGGCTTCAAAACAAACAAATGACAGCTGTCAATCATCGGTCACTGCTGATCAACCGTTCTTCAAAGTCATTAACCTTTAAATCTAATTTAATTTTTCTATTCACTGTAGCAGGCCGCAATGCGGGATTGTGGCGGTGTCTCAAAATATACTACGCTAGCTTACTAGATAGCGCACTTGGATTCCAGACAAAGATGCATGGATACTGCTAAGTAATTTTTCCGTGTCTCCTTTGCCTCAGAACACCGGGTAAGCAAGCAACAGACTTGGATATGAAACTATAATGCCCCAGAGTGCTGTCTACGTAGGCAGCTCGCTAGGTTTAACAACACGGCCCATATGACAGTTGTTCGAGCCGGACACACAAACGCAACACAGACATATGAATAAACCGCGTTACCTGATTCAGTTCACATATCAATCAGTCGGTGTTTCTGGTGATTTTGCGGGGAAAGCGGGTTTGATCGAGCAGCATGTTTGTCGGTAGATCCGATGAAATCAGATCCACTCCTCCATCGTCTGCACAGGCGGCGGGGGTTTGGCTGGCTGCAGTGGCTGATGTGAACGAATCGTTCGTTTGAACCGATTCTTCCAAATGATTCAATCGCACAGATTCGCCAGCGTTTGTAAATCACTCGACTCTGTGGTGTGTGAGGTGGGTATTAGAATCATAAACAACGCCACAATATTTTCTGTCAGGCAAGAAATAAACACAATCACACTGCCAATATCAAACAGTATCAAAATCACACTACTAAATACAGTTCAAACGGCCAAGTTTACATGTTTCGTCGAAATTGCTGCGTTTTACAAACAGTAAGTGAACACTTGCCAAAAGGTTCAGAGTATAGTGACGACGACGTCAGACAGTAATACCATGGTAATTTGATTAATATAATCGATTAATATAATATAATTTGATTAATAAACTCAAACGAGTCGGCGAATCGTTTGTATTGAACCGGTTCTTTAAAACGAAGCATCCGAGAGAATCGATTTGTTCAAATGAATCTGCATCGCTCCTCCTCCAGGGCCGCAAAAACTTCGGAGGAGGAGAAAGACATGCAAATATATTTAGGGCAGGTGTTGTGGAGGGCAAAATGTTTAGGTAAAGGCTCACTTTGTTGGATTGTTTGCTGTAATCGATTCTTAATCTGATCAATAATGTGCTCTAATATGAATATGTTGAAAACAGCGCCCTCTTTTGTAAGAGAAGATCAAATGCGCCCTTTGGTGTTTTTCACAAATGTGTTTTTCTATTCATCCATTTGTCTTTTAGCTTTCAGTCAGAGCATGTTTTGGCAGACCAAACCAAATTAACGGAATGTTAATTATAATGACTTTTCATTCTCAATTCGAGGCAATCATTATTATAAAGCCAATCTGTAAATATGCAACACAGTAATCAGTTTAATGAGTGCATCATTTATTTAAAGTAGTTTATTAAATGACTTAATTAAATCAGTAACCATGACAACTATAGTTGTGTCAATATAAAATGTATTTATTACTAGCTACAATTGTTGCTGTAAAACTATAATAAATCAGATAAATTGTGAATTATGCTTTTTTGTGGCTAAGTCTATTGTAGCTACAGTTTCTGTAACTAACTATAGTATTTTGTTTGACATTCATCAGGGAGAACAATGTAAACAGAGCATCTGAGATTTTAAAAGCAGTTATAATAGTGAAAAGTATTCTCCAAACCTCTTTGTCAGCATGATTTGGCATCTGTATAGTGGTCCCTTTAGATGTCAGAATCATTGGCACAGCACACAGCACTTAATATAGTAACCCGAACAGGCAGTCAATATCAATTATTCAGGAGGAGAGTATTTACTGCATGGAGAAAGTGCACATCTGTCTGTTGTGCTGAGTCTAAAACTGAAAACTGATTGCTGCCTGTTGTCTGATTTTGTGTTTCTCTGTGTGGTTTGGTTGTGTCTGTTGTTGTGGTTTGCTCTTGAATTTGGTTAGTTAGAAAAGGAAGAAGAGAAGGCTTGTATGCTGGTTTGCTTGCTAGGCTGTAGTAAAGTCTATTTAAGAGGGTATTCTATAGTCTTTGGCTGTAGTTATTCTGTTTGGTGATATGAAATGTGTGTGTGTGTGTGTGTATAAACAAATTCTGTAGTACAGGTATGTGTATATATATATATATATATATATTAGTGCTGTCAAACGATTAATCGCGATTAATTGCATCCAAAATAAGAGTTTTTGTTCACATAATATATGTGTGTACTGTCTGTGTATATTTATTATGTATATAAAAATACACACACATACAGTATATATTTTGAAAATATTTACATGTATTTACATGTATATATTTATATTCATATAATTTATATTATATATAAATATTTTTAATATATAGGCCTAAACATAACATTTTTTTCCTAAATATATACATGCATGTGTGTGTATTTATATATACACATAATAAATATAAACAGTACACTAATATATGTTATATAAACAAAAACTTTTATTTTAGATGCGATTAATTGTTTTAATATATATATATATATAGTGATATTTATAATTATAAAAATAATGTAATCTGTATAATTGATTTTATATTTTTATATTAAATAAAGTAAATTTTATTTGATGTATTTTATAATTATGAATAATAAAATACATGATATTGTTTGGGATATATATATGCAGATTTATATTGGACACGGCTGTAGTGTGCAGTGTAGTGCACTAGATGGATACTCTTACTCAGTATTTATGTCTTGTTTTTCAGTAAAATATCTAAACATTCTTAAATCAAGATACATTTACTTCAGAAGTAAAATTGCACAAGATATGAAATTTTGTTTTAAGACAAAATTGTTAAAATTAAATGACAGTATGTTTAAAACAAGAACAAATATGTGCCAGTGTGGTCAGAAAAATCAACTTATTTTCTAAAATTTGACATTTATAATTCTAAAAGTTTTAAAATAAAAAATGTGTACTTTGTTTGGTGTCTCTGGGATATCGTTTGGGATATATATGCATATTTAAATTAGACACGACTGTAGTGTGCAGTGTAGTGCACTAGATGGCAGCAAGTTCACACTGTAAACACTCGCATCACGTGGATGCATCTATAGACAGGGCTGTTTTCAGAGGAACGTTGTCCTGCACCCTGTGATGAGGAGATCCACCCATAAACATGTTGTCCTGGGCCTGTGCATTTACGCAACGCCCCTATAACTGCAGGTGCTGCTCATATTTGCATTTGCAAATACAACCACATGGAACAATAATGCTTGCTAATTAACTGTAATGCAGAGAGAGTATTTTTCTGTAAATAAGCTATACATACAGGAGGAATTGTTGATGAGAAGTATATGCAAATTTGAACCTTTCAGTTTGAACAGACAGGAGTTTGAGTGTGCAGAGAAGTACACTTGTTAGTGAACGGCCGTGCTTCTTTTCTGTGATGAGTGCTGCGCATAAAGCCTTGATTGCAATCTAACAGTGAGTTTCTTCTTTTCATCGTCAGTCCGACCCCCTTATTTAAATCCAACCTCCGTGTTTGTGTTCCTGCCTTTAGAAACAAATCATTTCCATGTGAAATCACGCTATAGTGTCTCTTACCGTAATAATGCTGCTGTGCTCTGTACAGTATAGCTGCTGATTGCTGGAAAACACTTTGTTTGGCATGAACAGTAAAGGCTGTTAGTGTTTCGTAGGTACTTCCCAATGTCATTGAAAATCCTTTAACTATATTCCAGTGACATATAATAGGGCTGATTTTTATTGTAAGGTTGGCTGGCGTATTTTTCCTGTCAACTTCAGCCCTGACAAAAATGTGTTGTTCCCTTAAAGGGGTAGTTCACCCAAAAATGAATATTCTGTCATCATTTACTTACCCTCAACCACCAAACAGTTGCTGGTAGCCATTGACTTCTATGGTGTTTTTTTCCTACTATGGAAGTCAATAGCTACCAGCAACTGTTTGTGAGTCTCCACTATTAGAGCTGCACTATTAATTGTTAAAAGATTGAAATCTCGATTCAAACAGCCATGCGATCCCATTTTTAAATGACAATGATTCACCCGTGTCTATTAAATCTTTGAAAAAAATCTTACCGGAACATTTATATCTTTGTTCGCGCTGCCGCTGACACAGAGAGCATTTACCAGGTTTAGGTAAGAAACAGCTTCACAAACAGACTTTTCAACTATACAGTGTTATTTCTGTCATTCTGACAGTCATTCATTTTATCACAGACAATCTGGGATGAAAGATTATAGTTCAGATATAAACATTTATGTCTAGCGATCAAAACAGAGCAAGTCATCTTTTGAAAGTAACTGGCGCTTCAAATAACGTTTGTGTCGATTGCATTGTTTTCGCCACTGTAAAAAATGAAAAGTTGAGAAAAATTAAACGTTTAAGGCAACCAGCTTCAGCAGATTTCTGAGTTTTCTCAACTTGCTGTATTCAGTTTATACAACAAAAAGTTGAGAACTCAAAAATCTCCTACAAAAATAAGTTGAGAAAACTCAAAAATCTGCTGCCTTTGATTTTTTTTTTACAGTGCAGGTGGCGACAAGTGAGGGTTAAAGGGATAGTTCACCCAAAAATGAAAATCTGATGTTTATCTGCTTACCCCCAGGGCATCCGAGATGTAGGTGACTTTGTTTCTTCAGTAGAACACAAACGAAGATTTTTAACTCAAACCGTTGCAGTCTGTCAATCATATAATGGCAGTCAATGGGACTCACGGCTTTGAGAGAAAACATACACAGACAAAACCAAATTAAACTCCGCGGCTCGTTACTGCCACCTATCTCTCAAATTGACCATTGATACTCCTAATTGAGATTGTAGATAGAGTATCAATGGTCCATTTGAGAGATAGGTGGCGGTAATGCACTTATAAGTCTGCGATCCGCCGTAAAGCAAGAAGAAGAAGAAGACGCGTCATGCGCCGGCTGTTGTGAACGCGCTCAGGTCCGTTGGACCGTGCGGTGGATCGGAGGTAAAGAACGATATAAATACTGTTCAGTTTCTTGCACAGACCAATCGTTTTGTGTCTTTAGACCTCAATGTATCGTCTCAAGCTGCACGGTTTAATTTGGTTTTGTCTGTGTATGTTTTTTTGTCTCTCAAAGCTGTGAGTCCCATTGACTACCATTATATGACTGACAGACTGCAACGGTTTGAGTTAAAAATCTTCTTTTGTGTTCTACTGAAGAAACAAAGTCACCTACATCTTGGATGGCCTTGGGATAAGCAGATAAACATCAAATTTTCATTTTTGGGTGAACTATCCCTTTAAAAATGTTTGTCATTGAGTCATTCATTCAAGAGATTTGCTCAAAAATTCTGAATCATCCAGTAATGAAACATGAATGAAACAAGTGAAGTATTTATGAGTCATTGAATCATTCATTGAAACCACTTTTTCATAATTTTAATATAAACAATTGGTGTATTAAATATATTTTAAATACATGTATATTAAAATGTTTAATTCATTCAGATTAATTAAACACTTTTAAATAGACTGCAGCAATAATATTTTGTCACATTATTTTGTTTAGTTCAGAATCGTGGGAGAATCGTGATCTCTATTTG
>JAFVLL020038359.1:0-14751 GCA_021397915.2 Tor tambroides | reverse complement strand
CCACTAAAACGTCATTCAGTGTAACAGTCTTGTCAGGCATATTTACAACAAAAATCAATTTATGACATATTAAAAGACTAATTACTTTCACCCCAAATGCTAATTTATTTGTAATTTTACTTTTTTTTTTTTAATTTGCCACTATCCAAGGTTTTGCCTATTTGTCAGTAAGATTTTTTTACTCATTTAAAACACAATAAAATGTAATATGCTCCCTTAATCTTTTATATATTTTAATATGTACAAGTCAAAATAAGCATGTTGTTTGATTTTTTACATAAATAGTGTTACACTGAATGACAATGTAACATTATTTCAACCAAATTTTGACATTTTATTCTCCAAAAACATTTAAAACCTTAAAAGTAGACTTTTCTTACATTTAATGTGCTTTTTATGGACATAAAATCATTTTTGTAAATTTCTTTTGATGTGGACATCTTTATGTCTTTGACCCATGTGGACGCACACACACCCACACACAGAAGAATACCTTGGTTCATGTCTAAAAACCTATGCATGCATATACATATATACATATGTAAATACATACATATATATTTACATGTTAATTTAAGGTAATTCAAAAAAATGCCATGATATTACCATGGCACTTTTTGTTTCAGAGCATTTGTTACTATACAAATATACTATGCAATCTCTTACTGAACGACCACCAATAGATAAATAATAGTAAAATCTTGCCAAACATCATGTTCAGATGATGTTTTCAATTCGACTTCCGTAGCCGCTGTGTTTGTTAGCCTCTGTGCTAACCAATCGGATACGAGTCAATGGAGCCTTAAATCCAAAAACAAACGTCCACATTCATGTTTACATATTCATTGTACGCCCTTGAACAATTTATACGCAAATTATACTCATTTTATCCCAGAGGGCGAAACGCTACAGTCTATTAGCAGCTCGCAAGCTAAGCTAACACAGACTGATTCCCAATGGTGACTGGGATTAAAACTACGAATTAATTACTAGACGTTCAAACAGATGAGCAAAAAACCGAATCACCTTCCCTTCTTATAAATAAACCAGGAAAAATGTTATATGTGTAATAGTTTTTGACGTTTTCCCAGCTTTGGCGCGAATCAATCACATACATGTTTGTTTGACAGCTGATTTCAGTCTCACTAGCGCTTCAAAACAAAAAAAATGACAGCTGTCAATCATCGGTCACTGCTGATAATCCCTTCTTCAAAGTCATTAACCTTTAAATCTAATGGTTAGTATTAAAGAGCTTTGTATACACTGTAGCAGGCCGCAATGCGGGACTGTTGCGGTGTCTCAAAATCTACTGCCCTCGCTAACTAGATAGCACACTTAGATTCAAGACAAAGATGCATGGATTCTGCTAAGTAGGCAGCTAACATGTTTCCGTGTCTCTTTTGCCTCAAAATACGGGCTAAGCAAGCAGCACACTTGGACTTGAAACTATAATGCCCCACAGTGCTGTCTACCTAGGCAGCTCGCTAGGTTTTGGATCGCAGCCCATGTGACAGTTGTCCGAACCGGACACACAAACACAACACAGACAAATGAATAAACCGCGTTACCTGATTCAGTTCACATATCAATCAGTCGGTCGTTCGGGTAATTTTGCGGGGAAAACGGGTTTGATCGAGCAGCATGTTTGTCGGTAGATCCGATGAGATCAGATCCGCTCCTCCATCGTCTGCACGGGCAGCGGGGGTTTGGCTGGCTGCAGTGGCTGATGTGAACGAATCGTTCGTTTGAACCGATTCTTCCCAATGATTCAATCGCACAGATTCGCCAGCGTTTCTAATTCACTCGACTCTGTTATGAGGTGGATATTGTCTCTCAGGTAAGAAATAAACACAATCACAGTCTCAATCACAGCGTCAATGTCAGTATCAAAATCACGCCACAAAATAGTTAAAACGACCAAGTATACATATTTGGTCGAAATTATTGCTTGCAAAGCTTCATTTAACTACAGAAAACGATCAAGTGAACATCATAGTGAGTCATGACGATATCAGACAGTAATACCATGGTAATTTGGTGAATATAGCAATTATATTTAAGCATATTCATGAGACGTACATTAGTAATTCGATGAAATTAGCGTAATATGTCTACATGATCAAAATCTGGACATTAGTATGGTAGAAAAACATGTTTAAAACGTTTTACATTTACATTTAATCATTTAGCAGACGCTTTTATCCAAAGCGACTTACAATCAAAACAATAGCAGCAATCAAATCAGCAAGTTTTACTTGTTTTATTCGTGAAATACCACTAAAACACTCGAAAACAGCCCAAAATCAAATCTGTTGGGATCTCATTTGGAATAATTATCTTACTGTCTTTCTGTGAGTTGGTAACTCAAACGAGTCGGTGAATCGTTTGTATTGAACCGGTTCTTTAAAACGAAGCATCCGAGCGAATGGATTTGTTAAAGCGAATTAGCATCGCTCCTCCTCCAGGGCCGCAAAAACTGAGGAGAAAGACATGCAAATATATTTAATGACACACAGTTGTGGGGGATACAATATTTTGCTAAAGGGTTACTGATGACTGTGGTGGATTATTTGCTGTAATCGATTCTTACTGTGTTCATTAATGTGCTCTAATATGAATATGTTGAAAACAGCGCCCTCTTTTGTAAGAGAAGATCAAATGCGCCCTTTGCTGTTTCTCACAAAAGTGTTTTTCTATTCATCCATCTGTCTTTTAGCTTTCAGTCAGAGCACGTTTTGGCAGACCAAACCAAATTAACGGAATGTTAATTATAACGACTTTTCATTCTCAATTCAAAGCAATTATTTTATTTTAAAGCCAAAATGTGAATATGCAACACAATAAAATCAGTTTAATCACTGCATGATTTATTGAAAGTAGTTATTTAGTAAATTACTTAATTAATTCAGTAACCATGGCAACTCTAGTTGTGTCAGTATAAAATGTAATCATTGGTAGCAGCTGTAAAATCATAATATGAGACAATCCCATTCATATTGTGAATTATGCTTTTAGAATCTGTATTTTTTTGTTGCCAAGTCTATTGTAGCTACAATTTCTGTAGATAACTATAGTGTTTTGTTTGACATTTGTCAGGGAGAACAATGTAAACAGAGCATCTGAGATTTTGGAAGCAGTTATAATAGTGAAAATTATTCTCCAAACCTCTTTCTGAGAACGTTGTCAGGATGATTCAGCATCTGTGGAAGGGGCCCTTTAGATGTCAGGATCATTGGCACAGCACACAGCACTTAATATAGTAACCTGAACAGGCAGTCGATATCAATTATTCAGGAGGAGAGTATTTACTGCATGGAGAAAATGCACATCTGTCTGTTGTGCTGAGTCTAAAACTGATCCTGAAAACCGATTGCTGTCTGATTCTGTGTTTCTCTATGTGGTTTGGTTGACTGTGGTGTTGTGGTGCTTCTGCTCTTGAATTTGGTTAGTTAGAAAAGGAAGAAGGGAAGGTTTGTATGCTTGTAATTTGTTGTGTATGTGACAGTGACAGTCTGTAGTACACACACACACATATATATATATATATATATATATATACACATGTACGTGTGTGTGTCTGCATGTGTGTGTATTATTCCTATAAATTAGATTAAATATATAAAAATATGTATTTAAAGAAGCCTCTTTTGCTCACCAAGCCTGCATTTATTTGATCCAAAGTATAGCAAAAAGCATAAAATTTGGAAATATTTGTACTATTTAAAATAACTGTTTTCTATTTGAATATATTTTAAAATGTAATTTATTCCTGTGATTTCAAAGCTGAATTTTTAGCATCATTACTCCAGTCACATGATCCTTCAGAAATCATTGTAATATTCTGATTTGCTGCTCAAAAAAACATGTATTTATTATTATTATTATTATGCTGAAAACAGCTGAGTAGAATTTTTTCAGGTTTCTTTGATGAATAGAAAGTTCAGAAGAACAGCATTTATCTGAAACAGAAATCTTTTGTAACATTATAAATGTCTTTATCATCACTTTTGATCAATTTAAAGCATCACTGCTAAATAAAAGTATTCATTTCTATAATTTCTTCTGTAATACTGGACAAGACTGTAGTGTGCAGTGTAGTGCACTAGATGGCAGCAAGTTCACACTGCTCTTGTGAATGCATCTGTTGTCAGGGGAATGTTGTCCTGCACCCTATGATGAGGAGATCCACCCATAAACACGTTGTCCTGGGCCTGTGCATTTATGCAACGCCCCTGCCTGCAGGTGCTGCTCATATTTGCTTCCTCAGAGCAGATACAAAGACAAATAAAATCCCATGGAACATTAATGCTTGCTAACTAACTGTAATGCAGAAAGAGTAGCCTATTTTTCTGAAATGCTGTAAATAAGCTATACATACAGTAACAATTGTTGATGAGAAGTATATGCAAATTTGAACCTTTCAGTTTCAACAGACATGAGTTTGAGTGTGCAGAGAAGTACACTTGTTAGTGAACGGCCGTGCTTCTTTTCTGTGATGAGTGCTGTGCATAAAACCTTGATTGCAATCTAACAGTGAGTTTCTTCTTTTCATCGCGAGTCCGACCCCCGTGTTTGTGTTCCTGCCTTTATAAACAAATCATTTCCATGTGAAATCACGCTATAGTGTCTCTTACCGTAATAATGCTGCGGTGCTCTGTACAGTATAGCTGCTGATTGCTGGAAAACACTTTGTTTGGCATGAATAGTAAAGGTTGTTAGTGTTTCCTAGGTATTTACCAATGCCATTGAAAATCCTTGAAATATATTCCAGTGAAATACAATAGGGCTGATTTTTATTGTAAAGTTGGTGTAGTTTTCCTTTCGACTTCAGCCCAGCAGACAAAAATATGTTGTAAGAATGTTTTGTTAAAGGGATAGTTCACATTTCTGTCATCATTTACTCACCCTCAACTCACAAACCTGTATGAGTTTCTTTCTTCTGTTGAACAAAAAAGATGATATTCTGAGAAATGTTGGTAGCCATTGATATCTATAGTATATAATATTTTTTTTCTACCAGCAACTGTTTGTGAGTGTCCAGTTTTTCAAATGTTGTTTTTCTTTGTTGTAAGAATATAAGAAATAAGAACATTCCATTTGATCATTTTGCAAAAGTTATGCAAATGTTACTTTTGAATGTTACCTAAATGTTCTGAAACATGTAGTAACATTTAAACAGTGTTACACGAATGTTCCATGAATGATTTATAAATAACATTTCTATGCTAATGTTTAGAGAACCTTATTAAAGATCAGATAACTTTGAACAAACGTTCTATTAACGTTACAGGATAAACATTTGTATAACTTTGAGAGAACATTGCTGAAATGTTAGCCAAATTCTGAGAACTTTCCCTTTTGGTTGGTAGGAACGTGTATGAGAAAGACAAAAACTGATATAGACTGACTATGAATGCAGACTGCTGAATGTTCATATTTGATTTTGTTTCTGGGTCTGGAGAGGGTGGCAGTGAAGAGAGATTCATTCCTGTTTATTAAAGGTAAAGTGTGTCATTTCTGTGGCAGAAGCACCATCTAATGTAATGGCAAAAATAACTAGATTTACCTTTTCTGAAGAAATTCACCACCGTGGTTCTAGTTTGTTTTAGGTGTTTACCAGGACGATGCTATGTCCTGTAGTTTCTGTGATATTTTGGGTCAGCAGAACAAGTTACACGCCAATATTAATATTCAGGATTGAGGTTTGTTTCAAAGTGTGAACAAATTGAATGAACAAGATACATTTGGTTTTATTCAACTTTTCTTCAAACTCTTTCAAATCGTGTTTTGCATTTTGGAAATAATAATATGCATTACAAACAGCATTTCATATTGACTTCAAGTCAGGATGAGAGAAAGTAATGTAGTATTTTGCTTTAAAAATCAGCACCTTTAAGGGCTAGAGTTTATTTATTCAGCATTTTGACTGTTAATGACAGCCATCGGCAGGAGAGGTTAAATATCCGGCACCTAAATCAACTCCATATCACCTCTGAGTAGAGAAACACTCGAGTACAGACAGAAGAGCGACTCCAGCGGCCCACACCGACACTCCACATCCAAGGCCACTGAAAGCTTTTCAATCGCTCTTAAAATACTGCAGAACGCCACTCGTTCTTCATTAATTGCCTGTGTTGTTTTAAATCCGTTGCTGTTGTCTTGGCAGCGGCAGGACGGTGAGTACGACTCTTACTGAGGACGGAGATATAGTCATAGCTCTGGGGGGAGATGAATAATACAATAACACTCGTTTAGAAACAGCCAAATGAAAATAAATGCAATGAAACACCGAAGGACAGAAAGGAGAGATACTTACTTTTTCCTTTTAAGACTGTGGTGTTCACCAAGCCATGCATCACTGTTATATTGCTCATAATAAAAGGTTGCACTGCAAAAAAAAAAAAAAAATGATATTCTTACTCAGAACTTTTGTCTTGATTTTCAGTAAAATGTCTACATTCTTAAATCAAGGTACATTTACTTAAGAAGCAAAAAGACAAGATATAAAGTCTTGTTTACAGACAAAATTGTTAAAAGTAAGTGAATGTAAGTTATGCTTAAAACAAGAAGACATATCTGCCAATGGGGTCAGAAAAAAATCAACTTATTGTCTCTTTGAACTAGGTTTATTTTTCTGACCCTATTGGCAGTTATTTTTTCTTGTTTTAAGCAAAAACTTTTGTAAAATTTAGTTAAATTAAATTCATTATATTATATATTTATTTTTTTGAAAACAAGACTTCATATCAAGTCATTTTGCATCTTAAGTAAATGTATCTTGATTTAAAAACATTTAGATATTTGTACTGGAAAACAAGACAAAAACACTAAGAAATCATTTTTGCAGTGCAAGTGTTAAACTTTGGGATCAAAGATCTGTTTATAACTCTGTAAATGCTTTTAATTTGGTAAAGTGTTGTAGATTGTGCAGATTGCATGTTTAAGTTTTAATGTTTCTGAAGATTAGGAATAAACTGTACAGCGCATGAGGTGCAGCTGACCTTGAATTATACAATGAAAAGCTGCTCTCCTCGAGTACAGCAGGATGTTGAAGTCCGTGCATTATGCATACAATGCGTTTTATCATATCTCTCAATGCCATGCCATAAAGCTATATTTAAACTTCCACTTTAAATATTAGCGGAATGACGGGCCCCATGCAAATCTGTTATTATAGTAAACTTAATTCCACCATTAAGCTTTTCGAAAGCCTTTTTAATCATCCATTATTCATCAGTATTGTCACTTTCACTCTTTTTGTTCCACTTAAAAGGTCATCATGCGGAATGAGTTAAGAAACGACTGCGTTCGCAGCTGCATGTCAACCATTAGCTCGCTAAACATTTGCATATTCTGTTCAGTCACTATTCCATATCAAAACAACAATGAGGTAGGCAACGTGATTAAACATAATTAAGATTTCATTAGGGGTCCTTTGTAAACACTTTTCTCCATAAGTCACTAACTTGCTGGTTTTGCTGATTGCTAATGTGCTTTTGAATAAGTCATACAAGCCTTGACTGCTTTTACCAACCAATTTCATTATTCAAAGAGTGCACGGCATGTACATTTTAACGTCACAGTGAACACAAAGTATTAGACGGCATGCAGCAAAAATGGCTCATTCCAAAGTGATGATGAAGCTTGATAGATACTATTATTTCCAAACACCAGAGAAATTTGCTAGTATCCCATCTGGTATGTAACTAGCCTCATATGGCACCCAAAATGTGTTTACTGGTCAAAAATGGAAGGAACTTGTGAAAATAGCAAGCTTCAAACTTAATAATTTCCATAAGCCAGAGTCATAGTCCGCCAGGTCACAAACTGAGGCTTGATTTGATGTTTTATCAAAAGGGATCAAATACACCAAAATGCTGAAAAACCACAGAATTTGTGGGAGCTGAAGGATTTTTCTGAAGAACAGCGGGCATTTTAACTGTTCAGGACAAACAAGAGACTCATGAACAACTATCAATAAACAAAAACAAAAAACACAGCTGTGGATCATTCAGGTAACAACACAGTATGAATGGAAACTTTTGAATGGGGTCATTTTTATAAATTCAACTATTATTTTCTCTTGTGGACAATATGTAAATGTCTTTTATGTGAAATATCTTTTATGCATATTCAGGTCAGTACTAAATAAAAAATAACATGCATTTTGTATGATCCCTCTTATTTTGGTACAATATTTAACATTTTGCAGATTCTGCGAGGTGTATGTAAACTTTTGACTTCAACTGTATATTTTGAATATATATTGTGCGTATTTTCTACATCGTATATTAACTATTTTAGATTTACCCAGCCTTAAACAGTACAATTTTACTTGTCATTTAGAGTCGTTTTTGACCACAATACACTGCAACGTAAACAATTTAAGCAGCACATTGGATGTAGATTGTTTTTATGCTTTACAAAG
Organism: Tor tambroides; assembly: GCA_021397915.2. Lineage (NCBI taxonomy): Eukaryota > Metazoa > Chordata > Actinopteri > Cypriniformes > Cyprinidae > Tor > Tor tambroides. Next base: position 6,323 of record JAFVLL020038359.1, on the reverse strand, counting down.
AGGCTGTTATTGAAGGATGGAGCAGTTCGAAACCGCAGTATATTGAACCGACAGCAAACCTGCAAAGAAAACAGGGCGTTTACATAGAAGACTTAAGGGTGCTGAAGCCAAAAAAAAAAAAAAAGGTGAAAAGGTACTAAATTATGACTGTTTTTGGTGCAGGAAACGTTCACTGACTTTAAATGATATGATAAAAATGTATGATATAAGTCCCCTTTATCATAGTCATACGCGGCCTGCAGATTTCCAGCATTATGAAACCACAGCTTCTCTCACACCATCATATTCTCTATCTCTCTCGCTCTTACTCACTCACTCTCACCTGGGGAACCCCCCCACTCTCATTTCTCACCAAATACCAACTTTCTGAATGTCTCTACCACTTTTTCTCTCTTTAAAATAGACCATCTCTCTCTCGAGTCTCTTGTAAATGTCATAGTGGTTGTGGAAAAACGTATTCTTCCTTCACACGTACAGCGGTGATGGACGGTCCGAGTGCTCGTATATCTTTCTGTTCTCTATAAATTAAACTAACCTTTACATAAGGCATCATAGTTGCTGGCTCGGTGACCACACAAAGGTTTTTCATGAACTATGCAGATTTTCAGACTCTTAACAGGAACTATGTTTTTACATTTGTGAGAAAAATCTGATGCTTGACCACTTTGATGCTGTGTGCGGTTGCTAGGGAATTTCAACAAAGTTTCTAATGTGTTGTAGTTGCTCTGTGGTTGCTAGCGTGCTGTGGGTGGTTATTAGGGCATTTCTGTAAATTTTCTAAGATGTTCTAGATGCTAAGTGGTTGCTGGTGTGTTGTGGGTGGTTGATAGGGCATTTCTGCAGAGTTTCTAATTGCTAGGTAGTTTCTAGGGTATTTCTACAAAGTTTCAAAGGTATTCTAGTTGCTAGGTGGTTGCTAGGGTGTTGTGGGCAGTTGCTAGGACATTTTTACAAAGTTTCTAGTTGCTAAGATGCTGTGTGTGGTTTCTAGGGCATTTCTACAAAGTTTCTAAGGTGTTCTAGTTGCTAGGTGTGTGTGGTTTCTAGGGCATTTCTACAAAATTTCTAAGGTGTTCTAGTTGCTAGGTGGTTGCTAGGGTGTTGTGGGTGGTTGCTAGGACATTTCTACAAAGTTTCTAAGGTGCACTAGTTGCTAAGAGGTTACTAGGGTGCTGTGGGCAGTTGCTAGGACATTTTTACAAAGTTTCTATTTGCTGAGATGCTGTGTGTGGTTTCTAGGGCATTTCTACAAAGTTTCTAAGGTGTTCTTGATGTTAGGTGGTTGCTAAGGCATTTCTACAACGTTTCTAAGATGTTCTAGTTGCTAGGAGGTTGCTAGGGTGCTGTGGGCAGTTGCCAGGGCATTTCTACAAAGTTTCTAAGATGTTCTAGTTGCTAGGAGGTTGCTAGGGTGCTGTGAGTGGTTGCTAGGACATTTATACAACAATTCTAAGGTTTTCTAGTTGCTAGGAGGTTTCTTGGGTGCTGTGGGCAGTTGCTAGGGCATTTTTACAAAGGTGTTCTAGTTGCTAGTAGGTTACTAGGGTGATGTGGGCAGTTGCTAGGGCACTTTTACAAAATTTCAAAGGTGTTGTAGTTGGTAGAGTGCTGTATGCTGTTGCTAGGGCATTTCTGCAAAGTTTCTAAGGTGTTCTTGTTGTTAGGTGGTTTCTAGGGCATTTCTATAAAGTTTCTAAGGTGTCTAGTTCCTAGGAGGTTGTTAAGGTGCTGTGAGTGGTTGCTAGGGTGCTGTGGGCAGTTGCTAGGGCACTTTTACAAAGTTTCAAAGGACATTGTAGTTGGTAGGGTGCTGTTGCTAGGGCATTTCTACAAAGTTTCTAAGGTGTTCTTGTTGTTAGGTGGTTGCTAGGGCATTTCTACAAGGTTTCTAAGAGGTTGCACTGGGTGGTTACTAGGGTGTTGCCATGCTATGTGAAATTGTAAATATCCAGCTGTTGCTCAGGTTCCTGCTTTTTTTCCAGCTGTTTTCAGGTGCAGCGGGTGAGAATGCTGCGTCTGATCGTTCAGTGAAGTACATGAGCGCTAGTCACACTGCCGCCGCGTTAGCTTTGCTAAACTAATCTGAGTTCTTGTTAAGTGTGCAGCTCTCCTGCTCTCACACAAACAAACAAACAGCAGATCTGTGATGTGTGTAGCAGGAGTGTGGCGATAAAGAGCGTTTCCCAGCGAATCATCAGCACGTATAAACACGCACGGCTTTTGCATTATGCATCGGGATGTTCGCCGTTCTTTTATTCCCTCCTCCTCCCCCCGCAGCTTCTCATTTTCCGTGACAATAAAAGCGAGCGCGGGCCGAGACTGATGAAAAACACGATTGCTCCTGATATCTCCTCAGCCTCCGATAAGGAGCGGTGGTGCTGTTTTAGGGAATGGGATTTGCGCATCATAAAATGGTAGTTTGATATGATGGAACTGGCTTTTTGGAGATATACTTCCAAATACAAATGCTGACTTTTGACTTGTGTGTTGTGTTCCTGTGGTGGAGAATAGCGAATGATGTTTAGCTGAGGAAACACTGATGAATTGTTGAGCTGCAGCCTGTTGTATTTCTTATTTATTTCCTGTGATTGCAACAAATATGATCATTTTTCTATTCAACATTCAAACATTACTTTTACAGCATTTATTAATCTAGGTTAATGTTAATTTATACATCACTAATGCACTTTTTTGTAGGCCTATAGTTAAGTTAATGTTGTATAAAATAACTTTAGGTAATGCATTATGAATCAACATGAATTAATAACAATAGTATTGTTTTATAAATTAACATTAACCTAGATTAATAAATGCTGTAAAAATGTTCATAGTTCAAGCATTAACTAAAGTTAATTAAACATTATTGTAAATTGTTACCTAAGTTACTGTTTTGTTTCCACTGTTTTTCTTATTTATTAATGATGATAGCACTGGATAAACTATTCCAGCAATGTTAATGGAACATTTGTTCAAAGTTATCTGGTCTTCATAAAATGCTAGCACAAGAACATTATTAATGTATCATTCTTGGGACACTTTTTTTTTCTGAAACATTTTAATTCAACGATCACCTAACAATTTTTAATGATGAAAAAAGTTTAGAGAACATTTAAAAGTAATGTTCCCATAATGTTTTAATATTGCATAACCAAAAACATTAAAATGTTTAAAAAACTGGACGTGTTAAACATTCAGAGAACAGTAAGAAATAACGTTTCCAAAACTTAATGGAAACGTTAAAGTGGCCATGAACTGCCTTTGTTTTTTTCTCTGATGTCCACTTATAATGTTATCAAGATTTTTATATCAAAAAACATCATAATTGAGAAGTAATGGGCTATTTTCTGTCCTGTTTTTAAATGCTCTGTTTGAATAGGTGTGGCAGATTGTAGACTCGGAAGTAAACGGCCACTGCTATGATTGGCTAATAGTTGTGTGTTTGACAGTGTGCATTCCTCACAGGCGCTGCTGTGATTTAGGTTAAAGGGGTGGTTGATTGCGATTTCACTTTTTTAACGTTAGTTAGTGTGTAATGTTGCATTTAACAAAACATTCTTAGAACATAATTTGTTAGCTGGGTATAACTCCTTGTATGCTATTTTTTTACTATTCAAACTTTGAACAAATACTTTTATAGCAGTTATTAATCTGTTGATTTATAAATTTAATAATACATTTTAACGTTTTGTAGTCATAAAGGTAAAGTTGTATCAATTATGCATTATGAACAATAGTATTTTTATACATTAAAATTAACCTATGCATTAACTTCATACACTAACTAATGTTAATGAATTGCACCTTATTGTAAATTATTACTTCATTTCATTTAGTGAATTTTAACTAAATAATGTGTAAAATAAGTGTTAATTTCAGGAATGTTGCTTTTTCTTTATGCCATCAAGCAGAATCAAAACCTGACATCATTTTGAATATTTAGTGAATATTAGCCAGTCTGTACCTTATTTATCCAGTTAGATGATCTGTTACTTGCAGTCTAACTCCATCAGGATCACGTATACGAATGGCGGAACTTTATCAGTCAGGCTAACTAGCGTATGAAGCTCAGTGCATAAGTCTGCTTATGTCACTGCCTGGTGTGCATTGTGCCTGAGCATAACGGCAAATGAAACAACATGAGAATGTCCTTTTTCTGAGCTCTATTGCAGCTAATAGGCTTTCCAGTGCAATTACAGCTCTTTAGAATCAGGTAACCTTTAGATGATTTCAGTTGTGAGTCATCCTCATCTAAATTTAGCTGCTGTTCTCCGAACTTGATTGGCCTTGAAACAGACAATTAGATAAATATGACATGAAACGATGGGAGCTGGATTGTGACGGTATAGGCTTTGACTTCTGAGCGTCTTCGCAACGTGCATTCAATCTGGAATTAACATAAGATCATTCTAGTATGGTTATAGTGATTAAAGCACAAACACAAGTATTTTAACTTTGTGCATAACATGTTGTGTTGTTATTTTTCAGTTATTTGACTTGCAGTTTTACTTTCAATTTGCAAAAATGAGCACCAAAAAAAAAAAATATATATATATATAATAATAATAAATTAAGCTATGCAAAATTAAATTTAGGCCATGCACACACAACCCATATGGAAATGTGATATATGACATAATTGCCCAATAACAAGAGTGATATTACCATATGTCTCTCACACACACACACACACACACACACATATATATATATATATATATATATATATATATATATACACATTTATAACATACATAAAATCCCATAGTCAGATTTACATATTACTAATATCTATATTATGCTTTTTTTATGTGCTATTATATGTAGCAACCATATATGTCAAAAAGAAATATTTGATTTTAAATATTAATTTTTCCAAAATTTTAAATATTTTGTGCAACTTTATTAAAACAACACATATATATAATATGGTTTTCGTAATAATTTTTTAAAAATGCTTGTCTATATTTTATATTTAATATCTTGTCTATCATTTATATTTATGTAATATCAGCATGTATTGATAGGTTTTAGGATGGTTATACTGTACACGTGCATAAGATATATGTCCAAAAACTGTATTACACGTATATACATATTTGCATGGGCTAGATATATATGTTAATATATGAAATAGTTCCAATTTTTATATAGGTTTCATATATGTTTTTACTTCAGATGACAATATATTTCATATATGGGAATTTATTATATGTACATATATTATATTGGAAACACCATGCACATTTTGTTTAGGTTTCATATGTTTTTACTTCAGATATATTTCATATATATGGAAATTTATTATATGTACATATATTACATCTCCGTATGGGAAAACACCATGCACTCTTTGTTCTGAAAATGCAAAAGTCTAATTTTAAACTGCATCCAAAATACGTGTACAATCTGAGTAGGTATATTTGATACTTCAACTTACTTCATGACCATTTAGAAAGTATGTTTCTCATAGTATGCATGCATGTCAATGCCACTTTGAAAGGCATTTGAGCAGCTCTAGACTTTATTATTTTCATTCTTTTCTTCTTTCGTGAAAAGGTACGAGCGAGGCCAAATAGAGCCCTAATAAAGAGGCAAATTGCGATGCTAATGCATGCATTGTTTTTGTCCTCTGGAACAATGCGGCATAATGGAGCAAATGTCTGAATTTTCTGCAGAAAATGAAGCCGCATGTTTGGATGATTACTGTGGGAAAAACTTGAAAGAGGCTTAATTGTACTGTATACATATGGTAATTATGATGATAGAGAGTGATAACTGTGCAATGCATCAGAAAACAGCTTCCTCTTTTTTTTTAGTTCTCAGCCGAAGCTGCTCGGCCTCGAAGAAAGATACCACAATATGATATGAGACCAGCTATAAGTATTACAAATGCAAGTATTAAACCTCAGGTGATCTTATGAAACACAAAAAATTACAATAAGCAATCAAACTTTTGTCTGAACTCTGAAAAGGAAACACGACTAGTTAAAGGTGGTCTTGGTTTTTCACTGACATATTTAGCAGTTGTGTGTCAGATTGAAACGCAAGTGGTGGTTGTTCAAAAGCCATGATGACCTTTAAGAAAAGCCTGAGTTGTGCTGAAATCTAACAAGCTTAACTTCTGTACTTCACAGTCAATCAGCTCTAGCATCATGCTAATAACCCGTCGCGGTGGAAAAACCCCATTCTTCACGTGCTCTTGGACATGTCAAAAGTATTGCAGCGCTAGATAAAGGTTAAAACAACTGTCGACTTCAATTAGCATGTTTCACTTCACAAATGAGCTAACAAAGCAGTTTTTCGACAGCCGTTTAACCTCATTT
>JAFVLL020038358.1:0-27034 GCA_021397915.2 Tor tambroides | reverse complement strand
TAGCTGTGATGTTCTATGAATTACCTCTCTTGGCCTTATCAGATCGCTCTCATCTTACAAAGTGCAGTAATTTAAGATATGGCCCTCTCATCTCCTAGCATAGGATAGGTGGTATGAAAAAAGCAACAGGATGGAACGAACGATAATGGTATAGTCTCAACAAAAGATCCCTTATGTTTGACCTGGTGGATGTGGTGGATATGTCATTCTTCAACTGCTGAATATCTAGAATGGTGTTTGTGTCATTGCATTGATTTTATGATGCAACATGTTGATGTATGCTATTTTACACTTCTTTTAAATTGCATTTCTAACATTTAGGAGAACTAAATATAGAAATGAAGTGTGGGAAATGTGTGGGGGTTTTTGAGTCTTTAATTATAAAAGTAGAATGATTATTGTAAGTCACTTGAAATAATCTGGCTTTGCTTTTATTTGCATATTAAGATATGGATTGCGGCAGCCAAGAATTTTGAGCCGAGCATGAGGGAATATTCTGCACTCTTCTGAGAGCTGTGGGAGTTGTGATGCTAGAACAGGAGCATAGGCTTGTGGGTGTTTCAGGAAGATTAAGCCGAACTGTGCACCAAGTGGGTGGACAGGCGTGGATATGCCAGGTTTTTACGCAATCTCGGAGTTTACAGAAAATGTATCAAACTGACTGCAGCCATGTTGACTGAAGGAAAATAAGTTTGTGTTTAAGTGTAAAGAGGCAGGTTTGTCTACATTAGTTTTAGTGAAGAGGCAGTCTATGTTTTGTTTTAATGGTAATTCAAAAGGCGTTGGTTGCTAGGTTTTTTGTCATTTGTGGGTTTTGTGTTGTAGAAATACATGTACAAAGTCATGATCCTGGTTCATGGAGTTCAGCTCACACTTCTCATTAGCGCCCCCTGGTGTTTAGTAACTCCATTGGTATGTATGGAGCAAACCAAAATTTGCTGCTGATGAAAAGTTGACAGATATTTAATTCATTATATAAATTAAAAAAAAAAATATATATATATATATATATATACACACACACACACACACACACACACATATTATAATATAACTTATCTTTAAATGAAATTAAAATAAATATTATATTACATTATGGGTGATTATTAGATATTATTAGTTGTTAATGGAGAAAGAAAAATATATTTGTGTAACAAAATATTTTTTTTCTATAAACATCAGTTCATATACAAAAATTGGTGTATCAATATTTACCAGTGGTTATTAACTTTATGCGTAATAAGTTGTGACACCTGCTAAACCAAATATAATATAGTAGCAAGCTGCATTATTTAAAAAATAAATAAATAAGTAAATAAATTCAAGTAAATTAAAATGTATTATATTAGATTAGATTAGATTAGATTATTAGATAGATACTAAGGGAGAAAGAATATTCTGTGTGTGGCAAGATATTTGATTCTCTATGAGCACCATTTCATGAATATACCAAAATAGGCATATCAGTATTTACCAGTGGTGTTCATTTTTATGCATACCCAGTCGTGACACCTGCTAACCCACAATTGAGCCATCACTCTGAGCCCAAAAGAGCTCTTATAATTGGATGATTGGCAGGTGGATATGGCATGTGTGAAAGCTCATTAAGCTTGTTGCATGTGCCCAGTGTGATGAATGTAAGTTTTATAATTGGTTACCATGGAACTATATTGATGTAAAGCGTTCGAGACAAGAACCCAAAGTGTTTCTATTTAAAGAATGGCATCGAGGCTCTATAGTTTAGCCTGCAGAGTTGGATCCCTAATGGATTTGTTCTGACCTTTTACAAGACTGTAGGCATTGTCACTATAACCTAAAATTCTGGTCTGTTCCAAAACCTCCCAGCCTCAAATCCTTATACCTCGAAATATTGCCTGTGTAGGCAGTTCAAGTCAGACAAAGAGAGGTTATAGGAATTGTTCACCCAAAAATGAAAATTCACTCATTTTTGAACAATTATTTGTGTGTAATGAACAATTCACTCATCCTCAGACCACTGAAGATGTAAATGAGTTTGTTTCTTCATCACTTCCAAACCAGTGGATCCTCTGCAGTGAACGGGTGCCGTCGGAATAGGAGTTCAAACAGCTGATAAAAACATCACAACAATCCACAAGTAATCCACACAACTCCTGTCCATCAATTAGCAGCAGCATCTGTTTAAACTGTTTTGGACTGTAAATTGTTCTTGATCTGTGCATATTTCTCTCCTGATATTCCTGATTCACTGGAGACAGCAATATTATGGATAGAAATTGTATTTTAACCAGAACCAAAGTTAGAAATACAGTTTGATGGGTTACTAGTGGATTATTGTGATGTTTTTAATCAGCTGTTTGAACTCTCATTCTGACGGCACCCATTCACTGCAGAGGATCCATAGGTGAACATGTGCTAAATTTCTCCAAATCTGTTCTGATGAAGAAGGTGAGTTAGTTTTTAGCAATTTTTCATTTTTGGGTGAACTATTCCTTTAAATAGACACTCTCTAAATTGCTTTTTGGAAAAGTATGGCAGTGCCAATAGAACATTCTGTATTTTGAATGTTCATGCATGGTAACAAACACGAACATTTACATATTTTTCACAGTTTCAGCAAGGTCGTTGCGACACTAGTAATTAAGGAGTGAAAGAAAGTTCTGAGGAGAAGTGCTTTGTATCCTCTGTACTTTTTAATGTTATTATGAATCTGTACTGTATGCAATCGACCGTCACAAAACTCAAATAACAATTCAACTTATTAGCAGTGTGGCTTGGTGTTAATAGGTGAAATGTCTGGTACTTTTGAAGAACACACTTTCACAATAGGGCCAAGCTGCTTTTGTTTGCAGTAATTGACTCTTCTGCACACACTTCTCTTTGAGCTGCTACAGCAGTGTTGCACTTTCATATTTGCTTTCTCTGTGCTTTTATCTTGTGAATGTTTGAGTGTTTGAAATGGTTTATCGGTTCCTATGACAAGCAGGAGTGTACAGTGCCTTACAGAGTAAAGAATCATCTTGAAAGCATGTGAGCCTTTGTTTTCAACATGCCAAATACATCAGTGTGATCAGAAATTGAACTTTTACACAAGAACATTGCACTGTGGAGATATAAGCTCGAAATGCAGAAGCAATTGCACACATCTATTCAGTACAAGAGGATAATTGTCACTCAGAATGTCTTGGCAGAGTGGATGGCATTCATTTGCCCCATAACCTATGCCCAGCTGTGACTTTGAGAAATATCATTGTCTCTCCATCTCGAGCATATATTTAATCTGGCAGCACAGAGCGAGGAGCCCCACTGACACTGACTAATCTGAATCCCTGCAGGAGTCAGCTGAGTGTGTGTGATGTAACGGCCATCTAGTCTAGTATTTTTCACCCATAGACATTTGCTCTGCTCCAAAACTAGTGATCTGTCTATACTGGCAGCATTTTAAAGCATCATAAGTGCATCCTTGATGCAAAGGCCTTCCAAAAGGTATATATCTTCTAAGGTGCCATTCACAAAGAAAACATTTTTCCATTCCACTGCATACTTTTCCATTATTTTTTCAATGTAAACACGCTAGATGGACATCTTTGACCATCTCAAATCTTTTGCGTCTTGCACATGACACAGCGTTCCAAAAACACAATGCTCAAGTTAAAATAACTTAAGCTTTTTAAAATCCTTTTCTGAGAAGGATCCTACAATGTATTGCAACAAGCTACAAATAAATAAATAAAAATACAAGATGGTAGATGAAGAAAGAGATATATTCATTGTAAATATATTTTTTATTCAGTGGCAAAAAGTATAGAATACAAAAAAATGCAGAATCAATTGTAAATGATTATTAATTACATTAAAATATAAATAATTAAATAGATTTATAATAAATTATTAATTATATGAAATTAGAAAGTAATAATGTGTGTGTGTGTGTGTATAATCATAATTGTAATTGATTATTAATTATATATTGTATATTATAATTTGATGTATATACTGTATATACACATTATATACATAACTCTTTTCAGCACTGACAATAATAAGAAATTTCTTGATGCATATTCAACTTATTTCTGAAGGATCATGTGACACTGAAGACTGGAGTTATGGGTGCTGAATATTCAGTTACATTTTAAAATATATTAAAATAGAAAACAATTATTTTCAATAAAGCTAAAAACCTGCTAATGTCAAGACCTAGTAAAATCAATTGTTGGTTCTTTTGTCTGTTTTGCACAAGAAACACTGTTTCTGTTTTTTCTTTCTTCTAGAGAGTTGCTCATGTGAGATCTTCTTTAAGATACCACAGTCAGGAGTTTTGTCCTTGTTACACATGAAGGGATATAATACAAATGATACTTGTCAGAAATTGACATTGCTGTTCTGAGTGAGTTTGAATTGCGTGCAGCAAGAAAACAGATTTGTTGTCAAAACATAATGCCATCTTATTTTTGCTGCCAAAATATTTATTGGAAAATAATGTTCAGGCATCCTGTGCAGCAGGAACACTGTTAGTGCTAATGGGGCTTTGGGAAACAGTTGCCTATGTAGGCAGTAGACAGCAAGGTAGCTCACTAGGATTTGGAACACAGCCATAGACAAAATGCAACCTCATCATTTAAAGTGCTATATGGATTTACATCAATGCACACCCTGTTTTGTGAGTGTGTGTGTCAGTGATGGAAGGAGTCCAGGTGGCATGTTATTCTCAGGTTAATTAGACTGCTGTTGTGTCATGTTTAGCGGTTTGTGAGCGTGCACGCCTGCGTGCATGTTGGGTGAGTGTGTGTGCGCACCCACACTGGAGTGTGTTACCTTGTGGCATTGACATTGTGATGTATCTGACATATTTAGCACTAGGCATCTGGCCCTGGTTAATGGTGTTAGAGAGAGAGGGCTGGGGATTGTGCAAAAAAAATCTCTGCAGCTGGTGTTACCCTGCAGTGCTGGTGCTGATCCAAACCTTATATACATGCAGAAAGTGTGCCGGAATATTGGATTTAAAATCGGACCGGAGATCTCATAAGACTAAGAAGGAGATGTGATGAATATGACATTTGGTTATTCTCACTTTCTCCCTGCCCCGTCTGTCTATTTTGGTATGTGACTCTTTTCCTCTTTTTACACTTTCACGGGGTGGAATTCATATTTAATGATCCATGAGAAATGGGCCACTGCAGAGCTAACCTGAGAAAAGAACAGCACTCTCTTCAATAATACAGTCTGCCTTTAGCCTTTTCTAGTCAGGCAGGAATCCTGAGGTAACGCAGCCACAGTAGATCTCTGAGTCAAATCTGTTTGACGGCTCTGAGCGTATAGGTGAAAAGAAAAGTCAGGGCATGGCTTTACCCTAAATGACTTCAGATACAAGGAAATATGCCAAAACATCATTACTGTATATCCTCTGTTTTTTTTTGTTTGTTTGTTTTTTTTTAATAAAATTTCTGCTAACTAAAGCAATGCACAACTGTAGCTGGGTTTCCATTCATTGTTTTTATTCTTTATATGATAAGAAGGCATTTGTGAGAGCTACTGTAAAATGGAAGTATCTTCATAAAATGAATTTCTAGATCAAAACATTCATGATAATAGTTTGTTTCAGTTTCCAGTTTCTTATAAATTGATTTTATTTTCTTGAACACATGGGAGAGAAACACCACTTTATTCATAAACTGTTTTAAACAAATTAATCACATAGCAGTTTTTACTATATATATACTTGATTACTTTGAAAAAACAAATATGTGACCCTGGACCACAAAACCAGTCATAAGTAGCACGAGTATATTTGTAGTAAATGCCAAAAATACATTATATGGGTTAAAATTATCGATTTTTCTTTTATGCCAAAATCATTAGGATATTAATTAAAGATCATGTTCCATGAAGATATTTTGTAAATTTCCTACCATAAATATATCAAAACGTAATTTCTGATTAGTAATATGCACTACTAAGAACTTCATTTGGACAACTTTAAAGCCGATTTTCTCAATATTTTGTTTTTTTGCACCCTCAAATTATTGTATCTCGGCCAAATATTGTCCTATCCTAACAAACCATACATCAATAATCAAAAGTTCAAAAGTTTGGGTTGGGTATGTTTTTTTCTCCAAATAAATGCTATTCTTGTAAACTTTCTATTTATCAAAGGATCCTGAAAGATATTAAGCAGCACAACTGTTTTCAAAATTGATAGTTTCTTGAACACCAAATCAGCATATTAGAATGATTTCTGAAGGATCATGTGACACTGAAGACTGGAGCAATGATGCAGAAAATTCAGCTTTGCATCACAAGAATAAATTGCATTATAAAATATAAACAATACAATAGAAAAGTTATTTTAAATGATAATAATTCACAATATTATTGTTTTTACTGTATTTTAATCAAATTAATGCAGCCTTGGTTAGCATTAGAAACTTTCCAAAATCTCATCGATCCCAAACTTTTGAATGTTCGCGTATGTTATATGAGACTTTGGGGTTTTTGCATACATCAATAAATGATCTGATGTGAAGTTGAAAAGATATACATTTGAATTCAGCACCATTCTTTAGATGATACAGAAATCAGGTTATTTTAAAGTTTTGATCAGATACAACCTTTAACATTTACATGAAAAAGACACCAAAACACATGCATTTTACATGCCTGTTTTAAATCAGTGCAGCTTAGTTTTGCCAGTGCGGTTGTCATAGTGACCTACTTGTCACTAGGACTTGAAAACTTCCTTACTGAATGTAATGCCAGCGAAACAGTTTTTCACAAAAAGTGTCACATTCTGGCATCCGCCTACCGAGCCAGCAGATTTCTCCACCGATCCTTAGAGTCCACGGATCAGTTGCTTTACAATCTGTTCTTTCTGAGACACTTAATACAACTGCCTTTACTGAAGAAAAACCCATCTAGTATTCAAGAGTACACGACCTCACTGCATAAGTTTGGAAACCCATCCCTAGAATCATAAATGAACGATTTCTTGTGTTTTATTTAGAGGGCATGATGAACTTAACTGACACCGTGTCACTGTTCAGAAGAATTTTCTTTGATTTTGGGGAAAAGTATCTTGCCTTCAAAGGATAACAAAAAATAGTTTGATTCTACCAGAGGCAGATCTCACACAGCCATCTTCCAAGATCTGATCGAAGCCGTCAAGCTAAGTTCACACTAAATTTGCGACGCCCCTTTCCTAATTATGATTCTCTTTATAATAAATCGCTTATCTGAGTGTTTTCATTTTCAGCCCAGGATGTGTGGAAATTGATTGGGTTCTGTGTTGATATAGAGCCAGCTGTTTGTTTTGGAACCTCTATCATCTTTGATCTTCATCTCATTAGGGAGAAAATGAGGCGAGGACAGATTAGTCCTGTGTGCTCAGCTCGCTATTCCGAGACAAGGACTTCCATCCACTGAGTTCATTCGTTCACGCTGGGAAAAATAAAGGCTACTCCACAAAGAAGTCTGGAAAATGATGTGTGTGGTACTGTTTAGATATGTGGATATATAAAAGTGCCCATTATGTTCTATTTTTAGCTCCGTCTTATCCATTAAAGCTAAAACAATCAGTGTAAAATGGAATCTCTTTATTAAGAAAACACAGCCATGTTGAAATTATAGCTCCAGGGGGCACAACACAACAGCATTAGCTGAGTAAACAAACAGCTCTAGTCTTCAACAGAACCACATAACGTGAAACAAAACGGCTCTCTTTCAATTAAAATTACCTTAGACACAGCAACTTCAAGTGCATGACAACAGTATATACACATTATTTGCTAAATTAATGTTATATTATGTTTAATGAGATATTCATATTTATTTGTTGATTACATCTTTTTTCCCTCTGTATGCATAGCTATTTTTGAATGGATGTCAAAGGAGAAATATTATTTTTGGTTCTAGATGGTATAGTTTTCATATTGGCTACAGTTACTACCCATGCTAAACAGTCAAAGCTTGACCCTTTGACCCTTTAAGTAATTAAAAAAACTGGAGTGATTATTGTGCCTAGCAGTAATCTAACCTTGAGTATGTCTCTGGGTAACAGAGATCACTAAAGCTGATTATTGTTGGCTTAATTGTTCCGAGAACATATATTGGAAAACTAATTGTCCAAGGTCTAGTCACATCAGTGGGGCTGACTGTGATCTAATTATGCAATCAATAATTCTCTAATGTTATTGCATTCACTTTATCACATTGAATTGTCTCTCCTGAGGGCTTTTCTAACAAGTTTATGTGGCAGAAGAATTTGTCCTATTTATTTTTTACAATAGATTTCCATCCAGTACATTAAAAGTTAATTTAATTCAGCTTCCCGGTCTTGAACACTTCTTATGTTATTTTATTTAGAGGTAATGCAGTTTTATTTCTCTGACTATGAGAATTTTGAGAAAGATTTAATTTCTTTAATTAATGGTGTTGTATTGTTTGTGAAGTTAAACACACTCTCATAGCATTTTGTTACTATTTTACATTTGGTAAATTAGTGGCTAATCTCATTTGTATGTTTTCATATACAATCTGTTTACTCCCCATTGATGGCTAGGTTTTGGGGTGAACCATTTTGCTTTTTTCTAAAAATCATTTTCAGTGTTTTCAAACGAAGCAAATCATTCGATTTCATACTACCTTGTAAAATGGTTACGTTTTCTCTAGTAATGATGCTACTAATCATCACTGACTTTTATGGTAATAAAAGGCAACGTCTTCTGCGTGTACTGAAAGTATGGATTTGATACATCAATAAAGAGCATCGGGTTTTCAGTGCATTCATTTAGGTAATTTATCATGAGTTGCAAACTCATCATTAGGTGACAACACATTACTTAAATTGATAATTCTCAGAAACACGAAACACAAAAGAAGATATTTTGAAGTAAGTCGAAAACCACTGTTAGGTGGCTCAATTTTAAATTAATGTATGCTCATTTATAAAAAGCATTTTGAAAGTGCTTATGGCATATAACCCACCATGCTGCCTTTTACACCTTTTGACATTTACAGGAATTTAGCAGTGGTCAAGTTTGTCCTGAGGCATGTGATGTTTTTTTAAGGTGGTTGTATATTTAGCCCTCACCCGTAACAGCCACACAATCACAAACCATTAGGGTCATAGTGCTTGACAGGAACGATGTTAAAGGTTCATACCCACAAAACATCCTTCCATACATAAAGTTAGTGTTCCCCTTCTGTTTACATTTATAGCTGCTGTACCTGTACTATCAGGTTTGTTTCTGACCATTTGATAGTTTCATATTCACAAATGACTGAGCCAATATTCTTCCACGGTGTGACAAGCAGGCAATAATTCAGGGAGCACAGATGAGCTGCAAAGCCATATTTGCCTTGATGGCACAGATGCAGGTAGCTTTACTGGTTGTCAGACATTTCTGATGTTCTTCTCGCCCACATCTTGGCTGTGGGAGACAGCACAGTGAACAAGCTGAAGATTGAAGTAAATTGAAGTCTCGTGTTCTTCCAGCTATCTGTCCCATAGTGTAGACATGATTAATTGTCATCCCAGCCTCAGGCAGACTGAAAACACCAACTGTCGATGACAGAGATAGATATTTCACAGATTCCATGTCCTTAAGACAAAATTTAAAGGGATACTCCACCCCAAAATGAAAATTTTGTCATTAATCACTTACCCCCATGTCGTTCCAAACCCGTAAAAGCTTTGTTCATCTTCGGAACACAATATATATATATATATATATATATATATATATATATATATATATATATATATATTTTAATATTTAATATATTTTAGATGAAAACCAGGAGGCTTGTGACTGTCCCATTGACTGCCAAGTAAATTACACTGTCAAGGTCCAGAAAAGTATGAAAAACATCACCAAAATAGTCCATCTGCCATCGGTGGTTCAACCTTAACGTTATTAAGCGATGAGAATACTTTTTGTACGGAAATAAAACAAAAATAACGACTTTATTCAACAATTCGTTACGTGCCAAATTGTTGAATAAAGTCGTTCTTTTTGTTTTATGGCCCTATGATTTCCGCGATGCAGAAAACGCGGACAGAATCTCGGAATCCTGTCATAAAAACGGAATTTACAGTTTAGCATGGAATGTCACGGAATTTGTCAAAGTTTGGATGAATTAATCAAAAGTAGGTCATTACACTTAAATCAAATCGCAACATGGACTAGTATCTGTAAATATTAAGCCAGCCGGAAAAGTCGATTCAAATATGAATCCCGCATGTTCTGCGTCTCTGTGTGAATGAGTGAATGGCAGAGACACGCGGTTTTGTTTACTACTGAAGCATGCGTGACGCTCGCGGTGATTTCATCACCTGCCGTCTCAATGAGGACATAAACAACATCTCCAGAACTGCTCTGAGAAACACTTCACGAGCATTTTACCGTTTCATTTGAGTAAAACCAGCGTCATATATAGCTACACAGAAATTTAAAGATATTTACGGCAACCCGTCAAAATAAAAGTTTCTTAAAGACATTGTGCCAGAAATATATATTACTATTATTTAGTAGAATGTATGTGATACTTTTACTACTGTTGAAAAAAAAATTATAAATATTTATTTTTAAAGAAATCGCACAATATTTCTTCCATATTTTAATTTTAATAGTAAATCCCCTTTATTTACCAAATAAAATAAAATGTGTTTAAATTTCATTAATTAAAAGACTAATTGAATTTGGGTGAAACTTGTTTACTGTTTTTCATACTTTTATTACTTGCGGAAAAACTTGAAACACAATTTTAAATAAGTATAAAGAATGGCATTGATTTTTGTACATTTTTTGTTTGAATTTATTAATAAAAATAGTGTGGTTTTTTTTATTAGCATGTTTTTGTGTTTTGCTTTGGTACCGAGAACCGTGGATTTCACTGGTATCGGTACTGACTACTGAAATTTTGGTACTGTGACAACACTATACTAAACACAAGTAATACTCCAAATCAGTATTATTGTCTTTTGATTTCTTGATTATCCTGATTTTAGCTTTCAAATTCAAGTATAATTCATAACACCAACACTTTAAATGTGTATCTTTAACTTGTACTGTTTTATCATCTGCTCACCCTGATGTCATTACAAACTTGTTCATTTCTTCCTTCTGTGAAAAAAAGATATATATATATATATATATATATATATATATATATATAAATAAATGTTTTAGTGTTTTTTTTTTTCCATTCAATGTAAGTCAGACCCCAACATTCTTAAGATTCATTTATAAGATTCATTTATTCAACCTGATTCTGCGGTACGTTTTCTAACAGAGAGAGAGAGAGGAAAAAAAAACATAGTAGAAAGAAATGTTTGTCTATTTATTACTTTTGTACTGCTGTTTCATGGCACCTCCTTCATCACCTCCAATCTGCACAGCAAACTCCCAACTAAAGCAGGGTTCCAGACTGGAGAAACAAAGAGTATCATGCTGTTGGCTCCTAAAATCAAATGGTGGTTCAGTTCTCACTTCATTCTGTCATTGTAGAGTTCCTGACAGATTATGTACCATGTCACTCTGCTTCCCTTATTGGGAAAGATGTCAAATTATATATTGATTATATACTGATTACAGTTTCAACATGGTTTCACTTACAGTTTTACTCTCAAACCATGTTTCCCTATAATCGATTTAACATTGTTGGACTTTACTATGCTAAACAATGAATCATTTTTGGTTAAATGTAAAAAAAAAAAAAAAAATCTCTGCTGGGAATATTAAATTACAACTGTTCCTGGATTAATTTTGAATTGGACATAACTGATGTATGATTTTTGGCACAGTGAGGAAGTTAGATGTGATATATGATTTTTGGTACAGTGAGGAAGTTAGTTGTGAACTCTGAGCATTTCATGAGCTTAATAAGTCTGATTCAAACTGCTAACTCATGAGCATGGATCTTTCTGAATGGTTCATAAGAATAATTTGTTTGTGAAACAAACATTAGTTGTTGCATGTAGAAAACATCCCACTCTAAAAAGATGATTTTTGACAGAATTGGAGTTAAGACTATATTTTAAATTTAGATTATTTTTTTCTCTTGCAGTTGTAGCCTGCTGGTTAGCGAGTCAGCCTTGTAACCCAAAGGTTGCGGGTTCACGTCACAGTTCTGGCAGGAAATGTAGGTAGGGGGAGTGAATGAACAGCACTCTCTTCTGCCTTTAATACTTACGACTGAGGTGCCCTTGAGCAAGGCACCAAACCTCCAATTGTTCCCCGAGTGCTGTAGCAAATGGCTACACACTGCTCCGGGTGTGTGTTCACGGTGTGTGTGTGTGTTTACTACTTACTGCTGTGTGTGTGTGCACTTGGATGGGTGAAATGCAGAGTGCAAATTCCAAGTGTGGGTTATCATACATAGCCATCACGTTTCTCACTTGCAACCATTTTAATTGCAATCATTTCTTTTTCCATATTGATGTAAATTCAGTTGCGGCACAGGAATAACTGTAAGAGTATATCAGTATAGTGATCTGTCTACATTGGTCGTTAATATATCTGAAATGTCATGAAAATAATTAGTTCCAGTATTTTTAAAAACAGAACTGGTTCTCAGTTCCCTATGTGTATTTGTGAGGATAAGGTCCAGGGGAGAGGACTGAATCAACGTTGCTCTGTAGATTAGAGATTACAGCGGTGCCGTGTGTCTGACAGGAGGCCAATGCTTGTGTTGACAGCCCTGTTATTAACCAGAGTCCAAATGAAGGACTCGCAGATAACTAAGTCTGGCTGAATTGGATCAAAAATGATTAAAGGGATTTGTGTTTTTCCTAAGGGAATTCAAGAATCTTGGTTGATCTAATTAAAGCAATTCAAATTGCCATCATGATACGCAAACATGAAAATTAGGACTAGACATCAGGATTAGACATCTTCTAGCCCTGTGATAAGAATCAATAGATTTTATGAAATGATCAATAAGAAGTGACTTCCTTTTCTCCTCATTTCTCCCGCTCGGTTTGCTGTCCAACTATCAAAGCCTTGTCAAAATATCCGTTACGCAACTGAATGTTTTGAACAAGACTGCAGTAGCTTTTTTTTTTTTTTTTGAGTCTGTGGGTATCCCCCCCCCCCACTGTCCTCTGGACTTGAACTGGATTAACACCCCTGGGTGATTGTGTGCGTTAAGATGCGTATGATTTCTCAGCCGTTTGTGATTTATTGCTGTGCCATTATCCATGAAGTGGCATTATGGAGCACTTCCTGATGGTTGAAGCCTTTGAACTTCAGCTCGAGGCGAGAGGAGTCCTATCTGGAGCGTGCTGATAAAACCCTCAATCGACTCGGCAAATCTGACAGTGCTGTCAAACACTCTCTGGGACTCCGCCATCACCTAGCTAGCAAGGACACCTAAAGGCTAAGAATACCACCTGAAACTGCTAAAAATAAGTCCATCTGATGGCTAATATTTCTTGTCCTTGTGAAATTTTAAGGGCTGCGGAGTCTCACTTGGAGAGAAGTGAGTTGCATTTGGCACAGCGTGTGTAAAATGAGAGGAAAGGGCAAAGAATTTTAGGAAAACGGCTGTGGAAAACATTTAAATGTTTTTAAGAAATGTTCTCTGATACCATTTGTTAACCAGGGTCACCTAAAAAGTTTTTGAGTCTTTATAAAAAAAAGTATTTACAAAATTCTGTCATAGTTTAATAACTTTCATGTCACTATATAATGCATTTATGTATTATATAATATACTTCACATAATATATAATTTAAAAAGTTTTTTAGGTAACTAAAACTAAAATTCAAACCATAAAAAACTGTTACTTGAAATAAAATAAATTATAAAAAACTTTCTCTTTAGCTGTTTGCCAAGGCAACATTTATTATTTGATAATATTTTAATTTAATTTGATAACTAAAACTGAAACAAAAAGTAATGCAATTTTATAGACATATACAACAAAAATAAAATAATAATGAAAAAAATCAAAACAACACAAAATTACAAAAAATGTTAACAAAAATTAAAACTTACTTTGGATACGTGCTGAAATCGCGTTTGGTCTCGTACTGCATTGCGTCCCTTGTCAGTGTCGGGCGCTTGCTTAGCAATTTGTTGCGATTAACAGGAAAGTGTGTTCAAGCGCCAGCAGAAGACAGTGTAAAATAATTCTCTTTGAGAGAAGCAGTTTCTCAGCGGAGGTTAAAGTAAGTGTATTTACTTGTCTCATTAGTGTTTAGCGCAGTTGTCCTTGCTAGGAAACGCTTGTTTTGTTTACTGTGTGGAGACGTGCTGAAATCGCGTTTGGTCTCGTACTGCATCGCGTCCCTTGTCAGTGTCGGGCGCTTGCTTAGCAATTTGTTGCGATTAACAGGAAAGTGTGTTCAAGCGCCAGCAGAAGACAGTGCAAAAGTAATACTCTTTGAGAGAAGCAGTTTATCAGCGGAAGTTAAAATCAGCTCGTAAGTGTATTTACTTGTCTCATTAGTGTTTAGCGCAGTTGTCGTTGCTAGGAAACGCTTGTTTTGTTTACTGTGTGGAGACGTGCTGAAATCGCGTTTGGTCTCATACTGCATCGCGTCCCTTGTCAGTGTCAGGCGCTTGCTTAGCAATTTGTTGCGATTAACAGGAAAGTGTGTGCAGCTGAATTAGAGTAGTGTTTTGTTAGATGGGTATAAAAAAAGCTTAGTTTACCGCGGCAGCGGTCGTGGCAGCCGTCATGTGAAGACCGAAGAGTAAAGACCATCGACTCTACCGTGCGACTCCACCGGGCAGGGACACCGACAAAGGATATAAGTATCACTTCTTATTTTTCCTCTTTCCTACTACTTGTTTCACTTCTGTTTCAGTTTTTATAACCATTTCTTACTATGTGTTAGTAAGTTGTTGTTTTTAAAACATGTATGTTTGGCTCAGTGTTGATGTCTGTATTGGTTGTTTATTAAGTTATAGTTTTATTTAATTTTCGTTATTTTAGTACTTCATACTACATGGAAATGAAATAATATATATTGCATTTATTTTTATATGTATGTATATGTGTGTGGCTGTACATACACGTCCTTGTTTTTTGGTGTTTGGCTTAGTGTTATGTTAGAAGCATTATTATACTCATACTTTTTGTTGTTTTAATATTTTAAATAGTTTTTAGCTTTACTTTTTTTGTTTTCATTTAAATGTTTAGTTTTTGAAATGTATGCATTTTTCATTTTTATTTAATTTCTTTATTTTCTTAAATGTGTGTGTTTATATAGTATTTACAGAGTTTTGACTTTTAGTTTGTTACTTTTTCTTATTTTTAAGTCGCTTTGGATAAAAGCGTCTGCTAAATGACTAAAAGTAGAGTAAAGTAAAAGTACTGACAGCACTAATTAAGATTATTTGCACATAAATGGGTTCATTAATATGCATCATGGTCTGTTGAACATTCATATTCTATTCTCACAGTATCCTTATTTTTTGTTTGTCAAATATAATCCAAAGAAACCGAACAAAGCATGACTGAGGGGAGGCAGGATTCCTATCAGTGAAATAATAAACTGCCAGCTGTGTTTGTTTTTGTCTGGCGAGGGTTTGGATCCTTTACAGAGGCTGAGCAGAACGCAGGCTTTCATCGGACTGTAGATGTCAGTGTCATTACTCGCTGCTCATGTGGCGGGTCATGTGGTATCACATTTGATCACTTATGTTATCTTGATGCTATGAGGATGCTTGTGCAGATGGGACCTCCTATGCAGCTATACCATTCACAGCGGACGGCCTACATCAGCTATAAAAATTGAATTTGACTGTTCATATTCACGGGAAACCAGGGGATAATTTATATTTAAGTTATGGTGAGCGAATGCAATCCTTACACATCTTTGACCTTGATGCAAATTGGTTTAAAATCATTGCAAAAATAGCTAAGAAAAGCAAAGTCTAAATATGATCAGTGTCTGTGTGTCCCCAAGTAATAACGAAACAGAAACTCATCAAACATCCGTTGTGCCACAAGGCAGGGTGTACCGCTTTATTCCTGCAAGCAACATTAGTGTGAGAGTGCTGTCGTTTGGTAGAACCAAATGTGTTTATCTGGTTCTAATGGCTGGAATCTCTCTGCATCTCAGTGATGGGAAAGAAAAGCCACAGAGCTGTTTCACTTTCAGTCTATTCTTGCCTCTGGTGATGGCGGTTTGAACATGACAGTTCCCACGACTTTAAAGCGGTTGTTAGTTGCCCTCGGATTCTTTGATTATGAAATTCAAGGATTTCTCTCTTGTGATACCCCCGTAATGTACAGTACAGTGTCACGCAGTCACATATCGCTTCTAACCTTTTCTTCACGTCCTCACTGACTCATCCCAAACTTGTTGGAAGGTTTGGACACACATCTCCACCCATATTATTTTTTTATTTTTTTTGCTAATTACAAACTTTCCAGCCCTGTGGAGAAAGATTTATGAGCTTTCACGTAATGTCTGTATCTCATGAATATTTTGTGTGTGTGTGTGTGTGTGTGTGTGCAAACCTTGCTCTTTTGTAGCTCAGGAGATTTGATGGAGTTCCCATTCATGTTTCACGTTGTCTTAGATGTCACAGATGTCTCAAGTTTCCTTTGGAGGACTAAAAATTAGACGCATTTGTGAGACAATTGTTGATTTACGAAAATAGTATAGAGTTATGAAATGTATGTAGATAATATAGCTCATGGAATTTGAAGGATTTGATAAGAAATTGGGTCAAATGGGTGAATCTGCAAATATGTGGCAAGAGTTTGATTCATTTCATTGAGTGAATTGAGTTTTATGAACTGGTTCAACAAAAGATTCACTGAAACAAATTGAACCAATTTTCACTATTTCGCTGCTAATAAATGTCATGAAAAATTGCAAAGAATGGACAAGTAGGCTAACTCATAACAAAAAATAAATTCTGAATTCTTCTTTTATTCTATCATTTTATTCTATATTACAAATATAGTGGTTACAAATCAGCATCTTTGTGTAATATGTGATTCATTGAATAACTGAATTATTTTGGTCAAAAACATGGAAACAAGTCTTATTATGCATATTTTGAATTTGTCTACAAATCTGCTGTGAGCTTTACAAAAAATGTCCTTGTGTCAAATAATGTGTCATCATTCATCCATGGCTGTGGATAGCTATTTTACCGCTCCAAAAGCGGCACCTAGTGGCAAAGAATGAATTTGCATTTTCATTCAGACCAAAGCGAAAAGGCCAACAAGTGCACGGGCAATATGCTAATGTTTCATATTGACGTCAACATGAAACGGCTTGGGATTCATTTTAAAAACGACTCGTTTCAATGATTCAGAGTTGACTTTTTCTTTTGAGAGATAATAACTTTACACATGGTGCACTTTTAGATTTAAAACTTTGAGCTGTGTTACACTGCATGAAAGGTAATTTTCAAAAATCCATAATATGGGCACTTTAAGACAAGAAACCTCTCGGGAATAGGGCAAAAATGTAACTAATATATAGGCTATCACCATATACTTCACCAGTTAATTAATCACAGTACATTAAACCAACTGTTTTGCATTACAAATTTTCTGAAATGTTGCGTTGGGTGTTATCTAATTAAATACAAATTTGCATGCATTTCCAGAACTGAAATCTGAACATTGGATAGAGACCGGTTAAAAATTCCTGTTTGTACATACTTAAAGATTTTACAGAGGGGATTTTGGATCTCTTTTTTATCACTCCATAAATCAGAAAATACTGTCAGTGTCAACAGTCAGAAAAAAAATCGCCTTGCTGTTTTTAGGAATAAAATATTATAAAAACCAGGAAAATGATTCATGAACAAACTCCTTTTTACACATTTCTTCCCACCGTGTTTGATGTGCAAATGAGGTGTCACTACACAATGCTGTTTTTCGATTGTACAATTGAAAAATAGCATTGCTGTTTTCAGTACTGCAATAGTACTGTGCCATTTGCTGAATTACTTACTGTGTTGAGAGCAGTGGACCCTGTGTAACTCTCCTCCCAGCAAAATGGAGCCACTCACTGTATTTGACGGGGCCTGTAATGAGTTCCCTGGGAGACGGGGCTACATATCAGACCGGCCTCATTAACACCTCATCATGCAGATGGGCATAGAAGCTCCATTCCTGTTCTCTTGCTGTCTGGAGGACATCTGCTGGAAGCTGCTCGAGGGCCAGACAGGTGGCATTCCGGGCCCCCATGACATTTTGTTCGCTGACATGTCATTTTGATGATGACACATCCTTTCACTCGATCCCTCAGCTCCTCGCTTGAAAAATACAGTCCTCGGAAAACACTCCCTTTGCTTAGCCTTTTCCAGGCTGAGCAACATAAAGTCATTACCGTGAGGACAGAGAGAGGGTTGTCTGGTGGTTCAGTGTGGTCTGCTGAGCTGCTGCCTGTAGCGCTGTTATTCTGGAGTTTAGTAGAGGGGATGTTCAGAGCGTTGGCTACTGCTCAAAAGCAACTCTATTTCTCTCATGTCTTTTACTTTCAGCACATTTTTTCTGCTTTTTCTGTATTACCTTTGGGATTGTGGTACTGCAAGTATTGTAGGCTCTTGTATGATAAATTGCTTGTGACATCCTCATTTGTGAATGAGTTTTATCCTCATTCTGGATAAAAGTATCTACTGAGTGACTAAATGTAGAGTACAATTAGTGGACACTTTTATCCAAAAGTCACAACATCAAAATTTACCTTATTTATTTTCTTAATACACATTTGTGGTCATATTGTGCACAATTCATCAGTGGAAAAAATGTTTGCCTTTGTAATCTTTCATAAAAAATGTACCTAATAACTAGGCCTCTGATATAACATTTTTGGTGACATTTTACAATAAGGTTCAGTTCTTTAACAATAGTTAATATATTAGGTATCATGAACAAACAATGATGTTAATTTCTACAAATACATTTTAAACATTTCAAGTTGTATAAGTTAGCATTAGTTCATGTATTATGAACAAACGTACAATAATAATAAATAGTAATTAATTTTCTTTTTTAAAAGAAATTGATACTTTTATTTAGCAAGTATGCATTAAACTGATCAAATGTGACAGTAAAGACAGTTATATTGTTACAAAAGACGTTCTTTTTGGACTGAGAAAAAAAAGTTATCACAATTTCCACAAAAAAAAATAATAATAATTTTTTCAACATTGATAATTTTTTTTAAAAACAGTTTCCTGACCACCAAATCAGCATATTATTAATAAATTCCGTAAAAATTGTTGTTCAAATCTAAGTTGTGATATCTAATAGATTAACTATATGTCAAGAAATTTAACCTTATTGTACCAAGTCCCACCCTACATTTTTCTCTTATTTACATTTACATTTAGTCATTTAGCAAACCCCTTTATCCAAAACGACTTGCAAATGAGGACAACAGAACCAATCAAAACCAACAAAACAGCAATAATATGTAAGTGCTGTGACAAGTCTTTTACTGAATATCCATTTGACAAATCAGATTATGGAATTAAAATATGTTGCAAACAGCACTGTATTTTAACTTTAAAGGATGATTCTTGGTCTACTAAAACAGTAGAAGAATAACAGTAAATTAGCCATAAAGCCATGCAAATTGAGATTAATTTGAACAGAACACAAAGTTTTTCTTTGGTTTGTTTTGCTAGTTTGGAAAGGCTGATTGGTACACTCTTGTGTATGCAAATTCAAGCATTATATTTCTTTTAATGACTCTCAGAAGATTAGATTGTTTTGCTCTTTGTTTTTAAAAGAGGCAAATGAGAACTCTAGACACATTTGACCAAATCAGATGCAGTAATAACTTGGCAACAGCTTAAAATCCTTAATGAAAGGTCGCCATTCACAGAGAGACACTATCTGGCTCCAAAACTAGAAATATCTAAATATCTCTCAGTGTGTTTGTAATGTAATGAAAGAACTTATGTCTTTCTATGACAATAATGATCTTGGTCTTATTAAGGAGAGAGTGCCTTTTAATACTCATTTCTGTAGGGATGAGGAAATTTAATTTCCACTCTGCCCCTCAGTCATTTCCACATCTTTTCAATTTTTTATTATTCTAATTAAAAGCTGAACTCCAATCGGAATTTAAACAAGTTAAATATAGAGACTGTGAATGTGTGGCTATTATGAGATACTTTGCACAAAAGAATGTCTCAATGCATCTCTTAAAAACTACAGAGCTTGAGCAAACTCTTTATTTTATCTGAAAAGTGTCTCAATACGTCAGTGGATTTTATTTTGTCAAGATGTGCAGTCATGTGGAACTGAATTTTATTTAATTTCGATCTCCTTCTATAAGCCGCTTTATTAATCTTGTTAATGAAAAGCAGTCAAATTAACCTCTTATTCATCACTTTCCAGTTCTCCTCCCACTCTTTTTCTCCCATTCCACAGTGATGAACGGTAAAACTGTCATAAGCCTTATTACTTCTAGTATAAATCAATTTTCATTCAATATTATTCCCCACCTTATTTTGACAGGCTTTTATCCATGACACCAGTGTCTGCACTATCAAATTGCTTTAAATTTTGAGGCAAAGTGCAAGCACAGAATAACACTGCTGTCTGAACCAATCTCACGGTTTATATCATCCACTCATATTTCATTTTCATATTTTCATTTTATATCTCATTTAGGGGGCACAGTTGAGGATCTCTAACATTTTGCACTGCAAATGTATTGTGTTTTTTTGTCAGACCAACTCTCTGACATGTGCCTTCCACTTTTTTTAATCACATCCTAAATTTAAAGGGGTCATCGGATGCCCATTTCACAAGTTGATATGATTCTTTAGGGTCTTAAACAACAAAGTCTATAACATACTTTGGTTAAAATTTCTCAATGGTAGTGTAAAAAACACCTTTTTTATCCTGTCAAAATCAGCTCTGTTTTCAGCAAGCCGTTTTTTAGGCCATATTGCTTTAAATGATAATGACTCTGCTGACCCCGCCCCTCTCTTCCGTGGAGTTACGAACAGACTTCAGCCACGAAACTGACTAACTAGCACATTATTAGGAAAGGTGATTTGCAAAGATTCATAAAAAACCCGTATACTCACTTCTTCTGTAGGTGAGGGTGGATCACGAATGATTCGCACAAACATAGATGCATTTAGGCAGATCGGCGCATTCACTTCAAAGCGAAAGTAACGTTAATCCTCTGCGTCTTCAGCGGCTCAGATGTCGGGAGTAACTGACGACTGCTATATTCATTATTACATCCAACTACAGAACACCTCAGTCGCTTAATTGGAGACATCTTCTCTTCCCCTGCACCAGAGTCGACACAATGGCGGACTGATGACAGCACACTCGGGGCGGGACGAAGGTAAGACGGCCTTGTCAGTCAACTATCGTGGGAGCGGTCTGTGCAGAACTACGTCATTCTGACAGGAATCTCAGAACAGCCTGATTTGAGAAAGGAGATTTTAAAATAGGGATTTTAAAAAAAACACTGGGTGGATTTTCATCATTATAAGATGGATGTGTACACACACTTCCAACACACATTTATGTTCAAACAACTTGTAAAGTGAATTTTGCATCCGATGACCCCTTTAAAGAAGATATAAGCACAGGTAAGGCTACCTGCTAGGCAATTCTGCCAGACGCACTTCCGCCAGTGCCGGTTGGGCAGCTGCAGGGTCGTCAGCTGGGAGCCACCCGTCCTTGATGTTTCGCTGCTTTAATCCCGGAACATCTCTAGGTGGTGGAGCAACGGCAGGGACGTCTCCCTGCCGCCCCCTGCAGCTGCCCCAGGATCTGTCTCTCCCCCAAGCCTTATCTTTCCTTCATAGCCAGAGCCAAAAGCTCCCTTGCTCTGCCTCCTCCGCCAGGTCTTTCAGGGCCTTCTGCAGCTTGGAGCCTCTGACTCCGAGAGTCTTAAGGAATCGCTGTGTGGAGGTTCCGGTGAAGCCTCTGCAACCAACCTCCACTGGAAAGGTATAGGCTTACAGAGAAAGCCATGTGTTTGTCTGATAGGTCAGCAGTGTAGAGCCTTCCCAGGCTTTTCACTGGTTGGTCTATCAAGCGTGGAATCTTCTCACCACTCACTGAGAAGGAGATGTCGTCCCTCCTGGCTGCTTTCCGGATCGAGAGACTGCGTGACTTGGATGGCTTTATCTTCATCCTGCCCCATGTGAACAGGTCTTCGAGCCTTTTCAGAAGCTTGTTGGTGCATGCCGCCGTCTGAAGGAGTGTGGTGATATCATCCATGTAGCTCCGTAGAGCAGGAAGATGCTGACCTGACGGGGATCTGATTCCTCTGACTGTCTGTCTTCCTCTGATAAGTATGACCTCGAAAGCTGTTGTGAAGAGTATGGGAGAGATGGAGCATCCCATTGCTATTCCTTTCTCCACTTGATGCCACCCAGTTGTAAATTCGGAGGTTGCATAGCAGACTCGGAGGCTGTCAAAGTAGTTAGTTATGAGGCTCTGAATACATGGTGGGATATGGAAGAAGTTGAGGGCAAACCTGATGAGCTGGTGGGGGACAGACCCATAAGCATTTGCGAGATCTAGCCACACAACATGGAGATCTGATTTGTTACGCTTGGCTGTCTGAATCTATCCCAAATCATCGCGGAGTGCTCCACGCAGCCTGGAAATCCTGGGATGCCTGCCTTCTGGCAACTGGTGTCAATATATTTGTTTGCTACAAGGTAACTGGTCATGCGTGTTGCCATCACCGAGAAAAAGATCTTCCCTTCCACATTCAGAAGAGCAATGCCTCTGAATTGACTGATGTTGCAGGAGTCCTTCTCTTTTGGGATTAATACAGTGACTCCCCTGCACCATGCTGAAGGAATGGCTTTGGTTTTCCAGGCAACACACATCAGCCTCCAAAGCAGCTTCAGGACTGCGGGGCAGTTCTTGTAGACTTTGTAAGGAACGCCGTTTGGTCCGGCTGCTGATGCGGCTCTTGATCGCTGTACAACCTGGTTGACTTCAGACCATTTCAGGGGGGTGGTATCGAACTGTGAGGATGGCTCTGATGGCTGAGGTATGTACCCTGGTGGACTGAGAGGACTTTCTAGGAGGCTGTTGCTGGTCTGGGTTTTGATGTGATTTTCCAGCTCCTGCTTGGTGGTATGCAGTGTCCCAGTTTTCTTCTCTTCCAATAGGCTGCGGGCATACTTGAACGGGTCCCGGAGGAAGTTTGACCTTGCTTTTTCCTTTCGGCTTCTCCGTTTCCTGATCCTCTCTGCTCTCCTCAGATGTGAAAGCTTATCTCTGATCTGGTTCCACAGGTTCTTCAGGCCCTCCTTTTCATGGTCTTTGGCTTTTCTCCATGACTTTCGGAGGCAACGACGTTCCTTTACTAGTTGCAGGATCTCCTTCTCCTGTCTCCCGCTCTGTTTGGGAGGGGCCTTTCTCTGCTGTAGCTCTCCAAACCTTTCTCTGCCTTTGCTGTAGATGATGTCTCTGATGATGTTTAACTTGGAGATTGTGCTGCCTCTCAGGGAGCTCTGAAGAATTGTTTGTAGGTTCTGGTCGAAGCTTCTCCATTCATCCTTCTCACTGGCTTTCGGCCATTTGATCTTGGCTTTCCGGCTTGGCATCTTAGCTGTGGTTCTTGTTGATTCCCTGCTCGCTGTTACGTTGGAAAGAACCAGCTGCGGGGTTAGGAATTGATGTGACTCCTCTTGTAGGGGCTGTAAAGTGAATTTTGCATCGGATGACCCCTTTAAAGAAATAGTTCACCCAAAAATGAAATTTTCCTGAAAATTTACTCACGCTCAGGATACAAGATGTACAAGATGCAGATGAGTTTGTTTCTTCATCAAAATCTAAAATCCACCAACATATTTTGTTTTGAACTGTTTTGGACTGCATATTTCTCTCCTGATTCAGACGAGATGCCTTTTTCACTGGAGCAATGGTTTGAAGTAAAAAAAAAACATCTTAATGATATTACAAACATGCAGTTTTTTGCTTCACAAGACATTAATTAAAGGACTGGAGTCGTGTGGATTTACTTGTGGATTATTGTGATGTTTTTATCAGCTGTTTAAACTCACATTCTGATGGCACCCATTCACTAATCCATTGGTAAGCAAGTGTAACACTAAATTTCTCCAAATCTGTTTTGATGAAGAAACAAACTCATCTACATCTTAAACAGACTAATGATGAGATTTGTCAAATTTAAATTTTTTGGTAAACTATACCTTTAAATAATTCCTACTTTTAGAAATATAAAAGTTGTTCCCTTACTTTTTGGGAAATAATCATTAAATTCCTGTCCATTTAGTTTTGTTCATTTTGCTCACTCGCAAAGGCTCACTTCTGATTTATGTGTTTCTTGAAAAAAAAAAATGGTCAAAAAAGATGCTTTTTTTAAAAGCTGACAATTCGGAAAGATTCTTTTTGCAGCCAGATGGTTTTTTTACTTGCTAATTTATTTATTTATTCCAGCATCATTGTCCCCAGCTAATCTTCTACTGCAAAGATTATACTATACTAAAAACCTTCCTTTCCATTTATGTCTGTATCTTACAGCAGCATATGATGGTTCTGAGTGAGGTTGCAGACCACAAGCCCACCGCAGTCCAAGCATTACCCTCTGGTGACAGACCAGAACATTTTCCCTGAGTCTCAAAGCCCTGATGTGTCAGCCTACATAATCAGTAGGGCTCCACCTGTTCTTAGACAAATGAGCTGACAAACCTTTTGCCGTCCTCATTTTCCAAAATTAACTTAAAACTAAGGAAAACTAAAAAGTAGGGGGAAAGAAAAGCAGAGGAAAAGAGAACAACCTCTGCAGATGGGCTAAATATAGAAGGACCTAAATGTGACACATGCTGCTGGAGCACTGTATGGAGATGAGGCTGAGGTTAGGATCCGCTGCTACTGCCAAGTTCCTGTTCCTATATTAAACTGGGCAGAACTAAAGAGAACAAAGAGAGCTATATATAAAAACGGAAAAGCGGTCATACTTTGATACTGACTGTCTACTGTAAGAGGACAACAGTATTTTAAGCTCAAAAAACTGTTTTTTTCCATAGACAGTGGCCCAGAGTAATGCAGCAGTGATGCACCATACAGTATATCCTTAGTCCTATCAGCGTAACTTGCCTTGCAATGAACCTGAATTAAAATGATTAAAAGTGTTTACCTGCACTGTTCTCAGAAAAGTAAAGAGAAAACACATGTCTTAAAGCACACTCTGATAATCTTCCCTGAAATTGCATCAAATGTGTTTGTTTTAGAAAAAGGAAGTTGTGTTTGGATTAAATGTGTTGTATGTCTTGGCAAATCATCTAGGTGGAACTACTGACTAAGGTCAATGTCTTTTCTTTCGACCTGTGCGGTCTGAGATCTGGGTTGGGCTTCCTGTTTTCACATTGTGTCAGTCTGGCAAACATTAGATGTTGCAGTGAATAATGTAATGTTCTAGCCATGCTGTCATTTAAAAGGACGTTTTAATGTAAGCCTTTTCTCCACTACACAATCACAGAAAATCTATCCCTGCATTTAAAAGGTGGTCTCTTGGAGCTAAGATGAAGTCAGGGTGCGTTTTGCTTCAGGTTACACATCAAATGTTTCTAATGCTTTTCTAGTTTCCTTTGCACATTCTGAAATCTCTATGTGGAAGTGCTTCTTTGGCTTTGCCTTTTACAACATGTAATGGAAGCTTCTGCATCTTCAATTAGAAGTGATTCGTTTCTTCAAGGGGTGCTCGCGTGTGTACATGCTGCTAGACAAAGGAATCAGGAGGCTGCCAGTCACTGATTTCCCCCCATTCTTTGATCATATACAAATCTTAATCTAGTTTAAGCAAAAGCCTGATGCCATTTTTCCATTGCAGTCCACAGCAAAGGGCTCCAACCAAAGGGGGTTATATAACCAAAGGCTATTTATATTCAAACATTCAGATTCAATCATAGTTTACCACTAAGTTGGGGTTTGGTATCCAACCATATGTCAGTAACCTGTCAGGATGATGACAAGATTCTACCACCTCTATCCACTGAGATTGCAGTCATAATTTTGCTTTTACATAATTTGAGTATGCTGGGGTCTCTCTATATCATTGCCTAGGGTGTATTATTGCCTGAATGTTCAATGAATTTCTTTACAAACAAAATGTGGTTTCAATTTCTTTGTTCTAATCCTTTGCAAACTATATTCTTAGAAAGCTGAGTCGGCGTGTTTTTTTATTTTCACAAATGATTGAAGTTCTAGATTAAAACAGGCTTGGTCAAAATGCATGCACATTGTAAAAATAGTCTAAGATTTAGAATTTTTGCTTTTTTTTTATTATTTAACTAACAACAGCAGATGAGCTAGATTAATGCCTTTTTGGTTCTGATAGGTTTACACAAAATTGGTTTGCATTTGGCCTCTTCCTAGCATGCACCACTGGGCATGAATCATTAATAAAGTTACATTGTTTGACTGCTTGCTGCTTTAATTTACATTTTTATTGATTTAGGTTTTGTGTTTAGTAACATATTTTCTTGTGATGCCCAAATGTGTTTGGTCCTCAGTTAAAATGATAATTTAGTTGCTTGTTACCCTTATCACGATTCATGTATCAGGTGTTGAGGTTTGTATTCATGTGGTGCTTTTAGCTATTTTTCTCTCTATGCTTTTATTTGCTCTCAATGGGATATTTCACATACACAGCTTATGATGATTTATTTTGTATCGTTTTTTAAATGTGAAACTTTGCTTAATCTTGCACTGAAAAAAAAGTTATTGGAGTATGTTTTACAATAAAATACTTCAGTTTTTCTACTTCAAAATTTCACATTTAATGCAATGTGTTACCTGCATTTCTTTGTAATTATTTGTGAAGTTTTCCAACAATTTCTGAGTGAAAATTGTTTCTAAACCATTTTTTTCAGTGTGCAATCATAGCAAATTTTAAGTCACGAAAACCTGACATTCTAAATTTAGTCGAGACAGTTGCTTAAAATAATTTAGTAGACTGATTTTAAAAAGTTTGTTAAACCCCTAATTTAATGACAATGTTAGAAGCTGTACAATATTTACACTGCTCAAAAAAATTAAAGGAACACTTTTTAATCAGAGTATAGCATCAAGTCAATTAAAATTCTGGGATATTGATCTGGTCAGTTAA
>JAFVLL020038357.1:0-15356 GCA_021397915.2 Tor tambroides | reverse complement strand
TCTAATATGCTGATTTGCTGCTCAAGAAACATTTCTGATTATTATCAATGTTGAAAACAGTTGTGCTGCACAATATTTTTGTGGAAACTGATGCATTTAATTTTTTTTAGGCTTCACAGATGAACAGAAAGATCAAAAGAACAGCGTTTATTTGAAATTGAAATCTCTTGTAAATGTCTTTACTGTCACTTTTGATCAATTTAATGCGTCCTTGATGAATAAAAGTGATCGTTCTAGAAAATCAGCATATTAGAATGATTTCTGAAGATCATGTGACTCTGAAGACTGGAGTAATGATGCTGAATATTCAGCGCTGCGTCACAGAAATAAATTACAGTTTAATGTATACTCACAGAGAAAACGGCTGTTTTGAATCCTAATAATTTTTCATAATTTTTACTGTATTTATGATCAAATAAATGCAGCCTTGGTGAGCAGAAGAGACTTAATTATTTGACCAGCAGTGTAAATGTAAATAAAATTCTGGGTGAATTCAGATCAGATATTAATGTGTTGTTTTCCCACAGTATTTGTGAACTCCAGTATGCACTAGAAACCTTGGGAAGTACCACATACTTATCCGGCCTTTCAATTATTACTGATCGAGCGTCTCGTTCTCAGTCTCTCATATCTCATATCATCTCTCTGTCTCTATATGAATGAAAGCTCTTTATTAAACTGTCTGGTACGTGGTTTTTTTGAGCTGCATTGAAAAGGGAAGTGACATAATGGTTTATTTCTCATGGTTGAACATCTGGATGGGGGTGAAGAATTACTCACCAGAAATGTGCATGCTTTTCTTGAATACTCAGAATAGTGTTTATGAGTGTAGTGCTTCTCAAATACTCAGAATAGTGTTTATGAGAGTAGTGCTTCTCAAATACTCAGAGTAGTGTTTAGAAGCATAGAGTCCTTTAGTTTTCTTCCAGCGGTCATCCTAACACAACGCTCGGCATCCACGCTGACCTGTAATAACGCTTGGGAAGGATCCTGCGCACTGGAAGTTTTGTTCTGACCGCATCAATCATATGCGAGCAGCGTAGGCTGTGAATTTCCAGCGTTTAGGGGCGTCCCCTGCGTCTCCAAAGGTCCCCTCCCTCTCGCTCTCGACGTCTGTTGTTCTCTTCTCAGCCGCAATAAACCACTCATTTCCCCATCGATCTTAACTGTCTCCTCACCGAAGAGACACACTTCACACTTACATATGTTTGGAGATCAATGCATTCGACTCGAAGCATTAAAGCAAGTGTGACAGTTAAAGAAAGAGAGCATGTGCACTTTACAAACACATGCTCTAAAAACTGTTTGCATCAGTCTTTTTAAGTTTGAGTCAACCAGTGTTGGGGGTAACGCATTACAAGTAATGCAAGTTACATAATCAGATCACTTTGTTCAAGTAACTAGTAAAGTAACACATTACTTTTTAATTTACAAGAGTTGCTTTTTCAAACAAGTAACGCCAGTTACTTTTTTTTTTCCTATTTATTGACTGAAAGCTCTGCTGTCCTCATGTTGAGAGAAATCAGGAGTAAGATGTTACTTTAGTTCTAGAGTAAAAGTGAACATGCATTAATTAATATTAAAAAAACAGATTCAGTATTCCTCAAAATGAATAAAAACACTGAAATGCAACTCTGAATATGACGCAAACCTGCAGTAATTAAATGTTAAATAATACAATTATCCTTTATGTATTTAATCACAGTTTATTAATCAGTGTCTTTACTGCTGAGCTTCGATGATCTAATTCAATCATACTAATAAGCAAAAATTACTCTAGATAAACTAACATTTGTTCTTCTTTTTTTTTTATTGCTGAAAAGTGTTGAATTTCTTCTTCTGTGTTCTGCTGTACAGACATGAATTTAGTTTTCCTTCAGTCTGAGGCTTTTGGTGTGAAAGGGCTTTATGTTTGCTGAAAATATAACTTTTTATATTAAATACAAACGAGCAAGCCCTGCCCAGATTTAAAAAGTAACGCAAAAGTAACGTAACACATTACTTTCCATAAAAAGTAACTAAGTAACATAGTTACTTTTTTAGGGAGTAATGCAATATTGTAATGCATTACTTTTAAAAGTAACTTTTTCCAACACTGATGACAACTTCTAATGAAATTATACTTAAAGGGAAAATTCACCCCAAAATTAAAATTGCTGTTTATTTACTCACCCTCAGGCCGTCAGAGAAAGAAGATTTTTAGCAGAAACCGTGAAAAACTTACTTCATCCCAGTTTAATAAAGAGTACACTTCCATAATGTACTGTACTTAAAGTGCTCTATTTTCACGCACTAATTTTGTACTTAATATACTAAAAACGATTCTTTAGTACTTCTTAAGATAAACTTAAGATCGTCTAAGTGTACTTAACTGTGCTATTTTGGGACACCATGAATATGAACTAAAATGCGCTTTTAACATACTATCTCTGTATTTAAAAATGTATTTAGTCACCCATCTTTCATACACTTCTCATATACAAGTGGTGACTAAGTACATTTTTTAAATACAGAGATACTATGTTAAAAGCGCATTTTAGTTCATATTCGTAAGTCAAGTCACTTTTATCAATACAGATTGTGTCAAAGCAGCTTTACAGTATTAAATAGGAAATATAGTGTGTAATAATACAAAAGGACAACAGTAAACACTCAGTTTCGGTTAAAGTCAGTTCATCATTGATTCAGTGATGTCCAGCTCAGTTCAGTTCAAATAGTATCCGTGCAATCAAGTTGACGATATCACTGGAAATTATATTATTAAAGCACCCAATAATGATGTGAAACGTGGATGTTTTACACGTCTAAAGCATATAAAGTGAATAAACTAGCCTTTATCAGCTCACCTTTTTACATAAACACTGAGAAACCATAAAAACTCATCGGTCTTCGGTCCGAGTCGAACTGTTTGCTCAGTTCAGTAACTGTTGGAGGAACTGGAGCGCTGAACGATTCATTCATCACAGGATCAGATTCGCCGATATTTCGGCTCATTTCCAGTCGGAGTGACTCTCAGGCGTCTGAAAGTGAGTTTTTATTAAATAACTTGTAGATCTGTGCTGCTCGAGCCACGAACTGTGTCAGAAGATTCATTCTGATCTCGTGAACTGATTCACTAAAAAGAACAGGTTCAAAAGAATGATTTGTTCGCAAACCAGACATCACTCCAGACCGTTTGTCTGAGTGTTACAGATAATAATGTTATAAATGATGTTCAGTTCTTGCACAGACTGATTGTTTCGCTTCATAAGACCTCAATATAACGTCAGGAGCCATGGGTATTAATTTTGTGTTGCCTGTATGTTTTTTTGACTCTCAAAGTGATGGTTCAGATTGGCTTACATTATTTAAATATGTATTTAGTCGCCACTTGTAGTACACTTGAGTGTACTAGTGTATGAAAGATGGGTTCAAGTGGTGACTAAACACATTTTTAAATACAGAGATAGTATGTTAAAAGCACATTTTAATTCATATTCATGGTGTCCCAAAATAGCACAGTTGATCTTAAGTTTATCTTAAGAAGTACTAAAGAATCATTTTTAGTATATTAAGTATAAAATTAGTGCGTGAAAATAGAGCACTTTAACTACAATATGGAAGTGTGCTTTTTTTTTTTTTTTTACCTGGGTAGTTTTATTTTAGTTTGTTTCTTATTCAGTTCGCTTTATATTTATTACATTGTTTTAAAATTAACATTTTTACATTTAAATGCAAACATTTGAATTTGTTCAAAACAGTTCTGTTTTAATTCTTCATGACGTAGATACGAGCTGCTGGAAATATTCCTCAGAGATTTCGGTCCGTATTTATATGACAGCATCCATGATGTGAATCTCTCGTTCCACCGCATCCAAAAGGTGCTCTGTTTGATTGAGATCTGGTGACTGGAATAATCGTGAAATCCTTGTCATGTTCAAGAATCCAGTTTCAGATGATTTGAGCTTACAAATCATGCAACTCAATACTCTGAGACATGCAACTCGTTACTCAGAGACATGCAACTCATTACTCAGAGACATGAAACTCATTACTCAGAGTCAGAGTCATGCAACTCAATACTCAAGAGACATGCAACTCATTACTCAGAGACATGAAACTCATTACTCAGAGTCAGAGTCATGCAACTCATTACTCAGAGACATGAAACTCATTAGTCAGAGTCATGCAACTCATTACTCAGAGACATGAAACTCATTAGTCAGAGTCATGCAACTCAATACTCAAGAGACATGCAACTCAATACTCAAGAGTCATGCAACTCAATACTCAAGAGACATGAAACTCATTACTCAGAGACATGAAACTCATTAGTCAGAGTCATGCAACTCAATACTCAAGAGACATGCAACTCATTACTCAGAGTCATGCAACTCAATACTCAAGAGACATGCAACTCATTACTCAGAGACATGAAACTCATTACTCAGAGTCAGAGTCATGCAACTCATTATTCAGAGACATGAAACTCATTACTCAGAGACATGCAACTCAATACTCAAGAGACATGCAACTCAATACTCAGAGACATGAAACTCATTACTCAGAGTCAGAGTCATGCAACTCAATACTCAAGAGACATGAAACTCATTACTCAGAGTCAGAGTCATGCAACTCAATACTCAAGAGACATGCAACTCATTACTCAGAGTCAGAGTCATGCAACTCAATACTCAGAGACATGAAACTCATTACTCAGAGACATGCAACTCATTACTCAGAGACATGCAACTCAATACTCAGAGACATGCAACTCAATACTCAAGAGACATGCAACTCATTACTCAGAGTCATGCAACTCAATACTCAAGAGACATGCAACTCATTACTCAGAGACATGAAACTCATTACTCAGAGATATGCAACTCAATACTCAGAGTTAAGTAAGCAATGCAGTACTCAGGTAAGCTGTGGTGTTTATATGATGTTTAAATGGTACAAAAGTGTCCAAAGTTTGCTGAGAAAACATCCCTCACGCCATTACACCATCACAGCAGTCTGAAGCAATGGATCCATGCTTTCTTGTTCTTAACTCTACATGCTGTGGTCCAGTTTTGGTGAGTCAGTGTGAGGCTCTTGTCGTTTTCTGCTGCTGTAGTCCATCAGGTTTGACGTATTGTGTGTTCAGAGATGCTCTCCTGCAGACCTCAGTCATAACCAGTGATTATTTGAGTTACCGTCATCTTTCTATCAGCTCAAACCCATCTGGCCTCTGGTATCAACAAGGCATTTTCACACACAGATCTGCTGCTTACATGATATTTTCTCTTTTTCCAACCATTCTCTGTAAAACCTTTGAGTGAAAATCCCAGTAGATCAGCCTTTTGTCAAATACTCAGACCAGCCCTTTTGACTCTTAAATCAGCTTTCTTCCCCATTCTGATGCTCGGGTTGAACTTCAGCAGATCGTCTTGGCCACGTCTACATGCCTAAACGCATTGAGACACTGCCATGTGATTGGTTGATTAGATATTTGCATTAATGAGCAGTTGAACAGCAGTTGAAAAGAAATGAATGCTTTTATTCAGCAAGGATGTGTTAATTGATAAGTACAGACTTTTATTGATAGGAAACGTTTCTATTTCAAATAAATGCTGTTCTTTTGAACTTTCTATTCATCTGTGAATCCTGAAAATAAAATGCATCACAGTTTCCACAAAAATATTGTGCAGCACAGCTGTTTTCAACATTGATAATAATCAGAAATGTTTCTTGAGCAGCAAATCAGCATATTAGAATGATTTCTGAAGATCATGTGACACTGAAGACTGGAGTAATGATGCTGAAAATACAGCTGCAGATCACAGAAATAAATTACAGTTTAACAGATATTCGCATATAAAACAGCTGATTTAAACTGCAATAATATTTCACAATTTTTACTGTATTTTTGATCGAATAAATGCAGCCTTGCTGAGCAGAAGAGACTTTTTATGAGAAACACAAAAAGTCTTATGATCCCAATTGTTGTTTATATATATATATATATATACACATGGTATTGTATGTATATACATTTGGTGTTTACAGTTTGAGAATGAAACTGAATCAAACTGTTGTTAAAAATACTTGTGTATTTGTAAACACTAAACAAAGTGAACAGAAGTGATTGATCAACTCAAATTAAATGTGCTGCCATATGAAATTCTGAATTGATGAATAGAATTAAGTGACTGCAGCTGTAGTTTAGTATGAAATGCGACTGTGACGCTTGAGTTAGAATCAACCACTAATGTGTGTTTATGGCTGTATTCTGCATTACCGCAGATGACTTCAGAAATCATACATTTCTTCAAGTTCTCAGTGGTTCATGATGAAACTTTCACTTTTTCAACATGAAGATCTTTCTTCAATACTTTCGTTTATATGTTCTGACACTTATATCCGTGTGTGTGTGTGTGTGTGTGCCTCTTATAGGTGCTAGAATACACATTAAACATTGAAGTTATTTGAAAACTCTTTGTTTAGTTAACCTGCCATTGCAAACCTGCTCATTTTTTTGGAGTGCACCCCATTTAACCTAATTATCAACATGCTGCTCACCAAGGCTGCATTTATTTGATCAAAAATACTGTAAAAATTGTTAAATATTATTAAAATTCCAAACAGCAGTTTTCTATGTGAATATCTGTTAAACTGTAATTTATTTCTGTGATGCGCAGCTGTATTTTCAGCATCATTACTCCAGTTTTCAGCGTCACATGATCTTCAGAAATCATTCTAATATGCTGATTTCCTAAAATGAATTATTACTATTTGGAATACACACTATTTACCTGTTTAACCCAGTTAGTTTGTTAAGCAGGTCATCTGAGGTAAAATGTGGAAAATTGCGTGAGACAGTCATTCAGTGAATAACGGGTTCAGCCCAACGAGTGAAAATCCCTGATTGACTCATGCCAACTGAAATAATCACAGATTATTGATCAGGTAAAGAAAAGTATACAAAGTGGCATAACTGAATATGAGACAGCAAAAATAAATCAATCAATACATGTACAAAACAAACACTAAGCTGTATCTCGTGTCTTTGATTGCCACCTGTCATCATCATCATCTATATATATATATATATATATATATGTGACCCTGGAGCACAAAACCAGTCATAAGTCTAAATTTTTCAAAATTGAGATTTATACATCATCTTATAGCTGAATAAATAATCTTTCCATTGATGTATGGTTTGTTAGGATAGGACAGTATTTGAAAATCTGGAATCTGAGGGTGCAGAAAAATCCAAATATTGAGAAAATCTCCTTTAAAGTTGTTCAAATGAAGTTCTTAGCAATGCATATTACTAATCAAAAATGAAGTTTTGATATATTTACGGTAGGAAATTCACTAAACATCTTCACTGAACATGATCTTAATATCCTAATGATTTTTGGCATAAAAGAAAAATCAATAATTTTGAGCCATACAATGTATTGTTGGCTATTGCTACAAATATACCTGTGCTACTTATGACTGCTTTATATATATATATAGATATATAATTATCATTATATATGATTGTGTTGTTTGCGAAGGAAAATCCCTAATTGTAGCAACTTCCCAGTAACACTTTTGATTTCCTTGATATTTTATAATAGTGAATTATTGATTTCAGTCCTCTCTAAACACTAAATTTGCATAGGCCGGTATTTTACCCCATAAATTTCCGTTGGTGGGGATTTTTTTATGACTCACCTACTAATATATATATTCTCTGTTACTTAGAGAGAAAGACGGCAGACAAAGACAGAAAGTCAATGAGACCTGTTTCAGATGATCGGAATATCTCAACAACGGCTCTCGGCTGAAGCAGCAGAATAAAGCGGAAGACTGGCAGGAATACATCGACAATGAGGAAGGAAGTCAAGCAGGTAAATGTGTTCAGAGCTCTGAAGAAAACCACATTTCTGCTGCTGCTGCTTCTGCGGCGGTGGCTTTACCTTTCCTTCCTGCTCTTTAGGGTTTAAGTCTAAATCAGCCGGTGATATCGGAGACAGACGGACTTCAGATAGCAGTTAAAAACAGGGAAAAAGAGCAAAGAGACAGATGTGAATGTGACTCAGTGTTGCCGGCATTTAAAGGTCACCTTTCTGAACTGGATTGGGAGGATGTGTGGGCAACGGAGAAGATGCAAACTACATTATTCACACCTAGTTTGCATTTCTCGTCACAATCCAGACCTGTAGGATCTCATGCATTAGTGTTTTCAGCAATGCATTTGTGTAACGACTTTGTCTTCTTCTCCACAGGTTCTGGACGTGATCGCGGCTCGAAAGTGTCCCAGTTCGGGTTTAATGCTAATCGTGATAGGGGTTTGTGCTGTTAAACACCTATGCTGTTAGCATTAGTCCTGCGCTGGAGACCGAACCTCCAGAAAACTCACAACTAACTTCAATCAAATGAGTCGAAACGCACTCGCAGCTTCTGTCTGAACTGAGAGCAAATAAAAGAAACCATTTGAATTCACTTTCATTTCCTTTGTTTGATTTGCTAGATGTGTGTTTGTCATGCATGTGAGTGAATGAGCTCGTTTTCCTCTTTTTTTCACAATGAACATATTGCTACTTCATGCTACTTATTGCATAATTTTCATTCTCGCCTTACTACATCCGTCACGTCTTCGCCAGAACAAAAAGCACGTGCATTTAAATATTTCAGCCACTGTCCGGCCCAGACACGAGTTGTGGTTTCTTTCCGTAAGCAGTTTAGTTCACATCTGGTTTAGTGGCTCAAGAGCTCTTCTAGTAATCTGAAAGTCGCAGGGTTGAGTTCTCAAAGAAGTGATTCATAAAAGACCCCCGGGACAGTCCCTGGAGTAAACATAACGCAAGAAAAGCACCTTATCCATTGCTAACCTCTATAAACAATTACCACAGCAACTATAAATACAGCATGCACTCTTAAAAATAAAGCTTCTGTGGTAATAGAAATGTCATTGAAGAACTATTTTGGGTCACAAAGTAATAAAATAAATAAAAAATATATATTTTTTTTTGGCAATGAAATGTTTCATGGATGTCAGTGCAGTGGATTTAAAAATATATATATATATGAAATTTAACATTTAAGGTCTTATGGATGTGGTTTATCTAGTTCTGTCAAATCATTAATATTGATTAATCGCATCTAAAATAAAAGTTTTTGTTTACGTAATATATGTGTGTGTATTGTGTATATAAATACACACACACATACAGTATATATTTTGAAATGCATATACATTTATATTCGTATATTTTATATTATATGTAAATATATTTAATATATAAACATAACATATTTTTCTTAAATATATAATGTATGTGTGTGTATTTATATATGCATAATAAATATACACAGTACACACATATATTATTATATTAACAAAAACTTTTATTTTGGATGCGATTAATCGTTTGACAGTGCTACTTGTAAATATTTTATATTTTAATTTTGCTAATAATGAAAAATAAAGATATTAAAAATATTTTATATATTGTATTTATATATTATTTTAGATATATAACTAAAACTACTTATTTAAAAAGGTTTCAAAATGGCTTTGCCTATTTTATTTTATTATTTATCTTATTTATTTTTATTTATTGCAATGATGCCATAGAAAAACTATTTTGGTAAATATATCTCATTTATTTAAACATATAATGCAATATTTTATAATGATAATGCCTGTTTGATATTTGATTAAGTTTAATGATAATTTTAAAAAACTGAGCAACTTGTTAGCAAGTTACAGCTTTTATTTTAGGTTGTATTTGTGTTCTTTTAGTCTATTTATATTTTACTAGAGAATCTGTGATGTGCGTTAATAAAAATACTTGAAGTGTTAATTATTAGACACTCTAGAAATCCCCTTTATGTGAGTTCACACACAAGAGAGTGT
The DNA here is from genome assembly GCA_021397915.2 of Tor tambroides. Lineage (NCBI taxonomy): Eukaryota > Metazoa > Chordata > Actinopteri > Cypriniformes > Cyprinidae > Tor > Tor tambroides. Next base: position 5,476 of record JAFVLL020038357.1, on the reverse strand, counting down.
ACAACTGACCTGTTCTTCTAACAGCTATCGCAATAAATATATAATAATACATTGTAATTGTAAAATTAGATTAAACACGGTTTATATTGTAACGCAGTATTTTAAAGCGGAACTCTAAAGGCGCTGCGTCAGATCGCACGGAATGTTTTTATCGCTGCAGCCGGAAGCTGCAGAAGCATGTCGCTGATCTCTCTCACTTAGCAGCTTTCTTTAGCGTTTTTTCCTCTGTGCTTTATATTTATCTGTTTATATCGCGGAGGATATCTGTGTGTGATGCTCATGGCTGTCTGTCAGATGCTTCAGCGCCGTAAGTGGATCATTATAAACACAAAAAAAGATCAAACTCTGACCTTCACACTCACTCTATACAGTCTGTCAAAGATCTCAGCTTCTCATTTAACTAGTTACAGACTTTACTGTAGGATATACACACTAACAATAGCGTGTAATACCATGTTTTACATGTAATGCCACAATATCTGATGCTATGATTGCAGTATGGTGTGTTTATATGTGACCCTGCACCACAAAACCAGTCATAAGGGTCCATTTTTTATCTGAAAGCTGAATAAATCATCTTTCCATTGATGTATGGTTTGTTAGGATAGGACAATATTTGAAAATCTGGAATCTGAGGGTGCAAAAAAATCTAAATATTGAGAAAATCTCCTTTAAAGTTGTTCAAATGAAGTTCTTAGCAATGCATATTACTAATCAAAAATTAAGTTTTGATATATTTACGGTAGGAAATGAGCATGGAACATGATCTTTACTTAATATCCTAATGATTTTTGGCATAAAAGAACGGATACCATGGTGAAAGGGACACTGATCAGCATTATTATGAGTAAAAATCAGCTTTAAGTTCATCCTAAACTAGTCTGGAATGACATTTCTGAATTATATTTGAAAATAACGACAATGATGAAGAAAATTGTCCCACTTTACCTGTATTTACTTTTTAATCGTTATAAATTAAGTCATTTTCTTGAGTGATATTCTCAGTAGATTGCTGGAAAATTTAATTACTAATCTTATATATTACAATATAATATGTAAGATATTATAATATAATTAATACACACTGCTGTTCAAAAGTTTGGGATCAGTAAGATTTTTTATGTTTTTATAAGAAGTCTCTTCTGCTCAGCAAGGCTGCATTTATTTGATCAAAAAACACAGTAAAAATAGTGAAATATTATTAGAATGTAAAACAGCAGTTTTCTATGTGAATATCTGTTAAACTGTAATTTATTCCTGTGATCTGCAGCTGTATTTTCAGCATCATTACTCCAGTCTTCAGTGTCACATGATCTTCAGAAATCATTCTAATATGCTGATTTGCTGCTCAACAAACATTTCTGATTATTATCAATGTTGAAAACTGTTGTGCTGCACAATATGTATCAAACTGCAGTAATGATGCTGAAAATACAGCTTTGATCACAGAAATAAATTACATTTTAACAGATATTCACATAGAAAACAGCTGTTTTAAATAGTAATAATATTTCACAATTTTCCTGATTTTTTTCTGTATTTTTGATTAAATAAATGCAGCCTTGATGAGCAGAAGAATCTGTATATGTGCAGCACAACAGATTCTCATATATAAGCATGTATCTAGTGGTTTAGGATGGAAGTGTGTGTGTAGTGAATGACTGTGAATGTGCTGCAGGTCTGGCGTCGAGCGCAGCGGCTGCGCGTCTCTCGTCTGCAGAACTGCGCAGTCATCGCAGCGCTCTGTTCTCTAAAGAGCAGGCGCATCAGAGATCGCTGTATCCGCGGACGGAGAAGATCGAGGTGGTGGTGCAGGGGCCCGGGCTACAGGGGACGCTGCTGGTCATGAACAGAGGCGCGTCGACGCCGTACAGCTGCACACGCCGTGAGTGTCTGCTGCTCAGTTAATACTTCAGCCAGAAGTGCTGATAATATCCTCACCCTCAGGCCATCTGAGATCAGGATGAGTTTGTTTCTTCATCAGGTTTGTAGAAATGTGTCTCTGCATCAGTGTCTCAGCAATGGATGTGAATGGGTGCCGTCAGAATGAGAGTCTGATAAAAACATCACAATAATCCACACCACTCCAGTCCATCAGTTAACATCTGGAGAAGACAAAACCTGAAACAAATCCAGCATTAAGATGTTTTTAACTAAAATACCATAGAGTCTATAATCCATAATAACGCTTCCTCCAGTGAAAAAGTGCATCTCCTGTTGTCTCTCACATCAAAATCCAGCCACATATTTGTTTAGAGCTCTTCTGGACTGTTTTGGCATCTGTGCAGATTTCTCTCCTGATTCAGAACAGAACACTTTTTCACTGGAGGAAGTGTTATTATGGATTATTTGAGTTAAAAACCTCTTGATGCTGGATTTGTTTCAGCTTTTGTCTTCTCCAGACGTTAACTGATGGACTGGAGTGGTGTGGATTATTGTGATGTTTTTATCAGACTCTCATTCTGACGGCACCCATTCACTGCAGAGCATCCATTGCTGAGACACTGATGCAGAGACACATTTCTACAAACCTGATGAAGAAACAAACTCATCCTGATCTCTGATGACCTGAGGGAGAGCACATTTTCTGAATCCTCTCATGGCATTGACTGTGTAGTTATTAATGAGTGATTTGGGACACATATTTGGGCATCATATTTGTGTGCAATATGAATCAGATCTCTTGAATGATTGTTTTGTGGTTACTTCCCACAGTGAACTGTAAACTTGTTTTTAATATCAAATGTGTGTCAGATCTGACGGAGTGGCACATGAAGAGCTCCGCTCTGGCTCTGGTGGACGGGCAGCCGTGGCACATGCACCGACCTTTGACCCGCTCCTGTGACCTCACCCTCCTCACCTTCAAAGATGAAGACCCTCAGATAGTCAACCAGGTGTGTTTCTGTGCTGCAGGAACAGTGAGCAGCTTCTGATGCTGTGTGTTCTCACTGAGACGACGTGTGTGTGTGTGCGTGCGTCTGTCTGTGTGTGTGAGAGAGTGTCTGTGTGTGTGTGTGTGTGTCTGTGTGTGTCTGTGTGTGTGTGTGTGTGTGTCTGTCTGTGTGTGTCTGTGTGTGTGTGTGTGTGTGTGTGTGTGTTTCAGGTGTACTGGCGCTCTTGCGCGGCTCTTCTGGGTCTCGTGCTCGACGGAGCGTTTAAGGATGAGTTTAGTGTGGAGCTGCTGAAGCTTCCTGAAGTACCGGGTATTCCTCTCGTCCAAATACTCACACTTACGGTCTGTGCACTTGATCACTTGATCACTTAAATGATGTATTTCCTGTATTTGGCCCAAGTGAGGATGAAGACCACAAGTGTGTGTCGAACTTTTCATTACTTGATGGGACACACACTTAGTGTTTGTAAAAATGCAAGTGTTTGCATAGCTTTATTTTTATTTTAAATACTTTTGCATTTTAAAATCAACTTCTAAATGTCTGTTCAGTAGTCCTAATAACACGACACTTATTTAATTTGTGGTGCCTCTAATTAAGTGATGAAAAGCAGTTGCAAATGTTGTACAAAAAAACATATCTTTGCACTGATAAAATGTGCAACACTTTGTTTTTCTGCCAAATTATATGTTATGATATCTGATTATTTATATTAATATTTAATTTACATTGGAAAGGTTTCCGTGTTTATTCCAAAACATGATGCATGATGGGATACACATTTAGCGATCAAAATAAAAGCGTCAGTCAGCCCATCTCTGTTCTGTCATCAGATCTCAGACTTTTCATCGACTGAAACCTGACTAAACAAAAACAGGACATGGTGGACTAAATGTGATAATAACTAAAACGTACATTTGAGACTAAGACTAAATGAATAATGTCTGCCAGGATTAGCACTGGTTCAGATGGTCTTCAGTCCTCGTGTGTTGTGTTTGCAGTGAGCGCTGGTGCGTTCTGTTGTGATCTGGTTCTGGACTCTCGTTTGGACTCCTGGACGCCTTCAGAGGTCAGAACCGCTATTGACACGCATCTCCAGCGTTGATGAATTATTTCAGTGTGTGTCTGTGTGATGTTCCTGCATTCAGGTGTTCAGTGCGGTTTTGTGCATGCATGTGTGTGTGTGTGTGTGTGTAAATACACTTTTCTGAATGCTTCAATCAGGTACTTATGTTTTTTAAAAAATCAAAACTTCGCAGGTTGATTGTCAGGTGAGTTTGCATGTGATCTCATGCATTTGTACTGCTCTGAAAGTGGTTTAAGCTGGATCAGAAAAAGTGTTTCAAACCCATTTTCACCTTTTTTTTTATTTTTTATTAGGATTCCATATTTTCCCCTTAAATTGATTTCCAGGGGCATTTTTACCTTTATAAGGGCATTTTTCTAACCTTACTAAATGTATGTGTCATGTTTTATGCCAAATTCTTACATTTTATCAGTAAATTCAAGAGATGCCCAAACCATGCCATATCACAAGAGGAGGGTAAAACCATGCCTTTGCAGCATATCTTCATTTCTAATTCATTTCTAATTCATATTTTTACTTTAACATTTTTTGTACAAATTTTTGCATTTAAATGTAAAAAACAATATAACAATATAAAAATAATGCAAAACTTAGTTAAGTTTGATTTTTTTTTTTTTTTGGCTAATTTTCATCTTCATAAAAGACTCTATTTAAAGACTCTATTCAACGCATGTTCTGCAAGATTCCCCGTTCTGTCAAACATATTTTATTGGACTGTCCCACTTTTAATGTATGTAGAAAAATCTTTTATGAAGTGAACTCACTTTTAAAGAGTTATTTACTGTAATATAATTTTGCAAGATTTTTTTTTTTTTTTTTAGAATTTTTATCATGTTAATTAAAAAAATCGTAATATAACTTGTTTGTTTGTTTGCTGGTTTTTATTGCATTTGTTATACTTGTAATTTTTTTTTTTTTTTGCCTAAGATGCTGACATGGCATTAAATAAATATATACTACTGCTACTATACACTATTTTAATAAACATCACATTTGTAATGCTGATAATCAGGGAAACAAGCAGTCTTGCTCATATCTGAATCATGAATATACAAAGCAAAACTCATTGAGAATCAGTTTTATTCATTTTGATGGCATTTATGACCCTGGAGCACAAAAGCAGTCTTAAGTAGCAGTCCGCCGCAGAAGCAGCAATAGAAATGTGGTTTTCTTCAGAGCTCTGAACACATTTACCTGCTTGACTTCCTTCCTCGTTTGTCGATATATTCCTGCCAGTCTTCCGCTTTATATATATATATATATAAGCAGTCTTAAATCGCTGGGGTATATTTGTAGCAATGGCCAACAATACATTGTATGAGTCAAAATTATCCATTTTTCTTTTATGCCAAAAATCATTAGGATATTAAGATCATGTTCCATGAAGATATTTGGTAAGCTTCCTACCGTAAATATATCAAAACTTCATTTTTGATTAGTAATATGCATTGCTAAGAACTTCATTTGAACAACTTTAAAGGTGATTTTCTCAATATTT